>OZ018322.1:178476875-178612619 GCA_963969495.1 Ceratothoa steindachneri | reverse complement strand
GTTTGGATTGAAACTCGACCACAATTTAAGGCTATCGCACCCGAGTGTGAGAGCAGATGGGCAAACAGAGTAATTAAAGCTGTCTGGAATGGGGAACAGAATCGGCGACAAAAGATGTTTCACCTTAATGTAAAGTTTAATAAGGTCATCTTGTAGCTTTAAGCAAACGGATTCTCTGTAATACCCTTGCAGGGGAGAGACACTGAAATTAAGATACGAAGTGGAGAATTTCAGCCAATCACAGGCTAGACTATAACTAATCATAGGCTCCGCTGGACTAATAGGCAGCTAAGCACCGCCTCAGCGATCCAAGGAAGGCGGAGCTACGCGTCGCCTCCAAAATGCTCCCTGGTATAAATAAGAGAACATTTCATTCAAATGAGGATTATTGACACATTATTGATTGATTCATTTAGTTATTCATTGATCAATTATTATAATCTTAATTCAACGCTCCGCGATCTCCATTATTCTTGCTCTTGCAATTATAACTCGATTTAGCATATTCTGTTGCGCAAATTAAATCTTGACCGTAAGTGTAAACATTTCAAAGGAACCTTAACATAGGAGCCTTTTACTTACAAACCTTGAACGGTTAATACCGCTCGGACCGTACGTCAAGAAACCTGTAAGCAAGCCACTCTACCAAACCCTTATAGAATCGCCTTGCAATCAAAACAAGGCCTACTTACGCTGAACCTATAACTGGTGACCCCATAATAACCGAACCTATAATTGGCGACTTTTTGCCTTTTACCCTCTACAGCTGGCTAGAAACTTCAGCCGCCGAAACCGAACAAAGAAAAAGAAGATGGAAAGCACAGAAAACCAGCAAGCAAGGCAAGAAGGAGAGTTCGCGAATGTGGTGAGCATAAAACCACTTATGTTTAACGAATCAGCGTTTACTGGCTGGATCCGTATAATTGAAGCTCAGTTCCACAACTTCGGAATAAAAAAGAGCGAGGCAAAATTTTATTATTAAGTCTTAGCCTCATTGCCTCCGGAGACTGTCAATCGACTGCCAGAGGATATTTTTGAAGGACAAAACTACAACAACCTGAAGACGGAAGTCCTTAGGCTTTTGGAAAAGAGCAAGCCCGAACTTGTCAACAAACTCATAGCGTCTTCCCCACTTACCGGCCGGCCCTTACTTCATTTGGAGAACTAAGGAGTACAGCCCTTCTGGTAGGAGTCGGTAAAGATTCAGTGCGACATAACTTTGTTCAGTCCTTGCCGCCGAGCATAGCGCCTGTAATCGCGTCGCAAAATGGCCTATCCGTGGCCAATCTAGGTAAATTAGCGGATGAACTGATTATTTTCGACAAAGCGCAATGCCTGAGTGTAAACGCGAGCGGGCAATTGAGGGAATGCAGTGTAGTGCCTGCGTCTGATTCATTTATGCCGATTAATAGTGCATATAGTAATCGTGATTTTAATAATAGTGCATGTAGTAGTCGTGAATCTAATAATTATGCATTTAATGATCATGCAGCTAATAATTGCGGATATAGAGATAGTGTGAATAACGCCGCAAATTCGTCGTGATCAGGGCATAATAACAGTGACTATAAGCATAATATCCCGGTGGGCTTACGGCCATTTAGAAGGGAGAAAATACCTATGGTGTGCCGCGCTCATATTTATTTTGGTGAAAAGGCAAAAACCTGTAAGCCCTGGTGCTGGTGACCAAAGAGAGGTGAGACTTTGCAAGTGCACCCTTCCTCTAGGCCATATTCGCCGCTTCCAGCGGAAAACTAGCCAGGCATGCCATAGCTAGTGCGGCCGCTGGCGTGGCATCTGTTTTTACGATCGCTGTAAAAATATACAATCAAAAATGCGAATTTTTAATAGATACGGGGGTGTGTGTGTCTATCGTACCGGCCAAACTGGCGCGATTAGGTGAATTGCGTGAATCGGGAGGATTATTGACACATTATTGATTTATTCATTTAGTTATTCATTGATCAACTATTAGACCCTTAATTCACCGCTCTGCGAATCTCCATTTTTCTTGCTCTTGCAATTATAACTCGATTTAGCATATTCCGTTGCGCAAATTAAATCTTTACCGTAAGTGTAAACATTTCAAAGTGGTATAAAAATACAAGTGTTTAATTCCTTCACAAAGGATTCTTCTGTTTACAAACCTTGATCGGTTAATACCCCTCGGATCGCACGTCAAGAAACCTGTAAACAAGCCACTTTACCAAACCCTTATAGGATCGCCTTGAAATCAAAACAAGGGTTACTTACGCCAAACCTATAACTTGCAACTCTATAATAACCTAACCTATAATTGGCAACCCTATAATATCACGGCCAATAACGGTTCATCCGTAAGAAGAAGTCTCCAAGCACGAGCGCTCACAAGCCCCCTCCATGTACACCTATCATACACAATATAATCTAGGTGCTGGTCGTCAAAGGAGACCCCTCCTAAAGTAAAAAAAAAAACCACTTGCTCCTCAGTCAGTCATTTCTCTATCAAACATTCATCCACATAATCAACTCACCTTTACTTGATATTCTTACTCTTCTGACTGGCACACACTCTGATATATTCTTCTGATATATTCCGACGCGTTCTTCTTCCATTCCCATGTCATTTGAGAACACTCCTAGTCACAATCTCGTTCACACTATTCACACCATAAACCTTTTACCTAGGTGTTTTCCACTCTATCTTCCCTTGGCACTAACACACACCCATGCAGCTATCTAGAAGAGGGGGGCCAAAGGGAATCTAAAATTAAGCACCAAGACTCTCCTCGTGTAACTATCCCTAAACGCCTCGACAGCTTCAGGTCGCTTTCTCTCGTCTCCGAATTAGGCACACTCGCGGAACGCACCGCCATTTGATGGAGCGCCCTCCTACACTTTACTGCGCCGACTGCATTATCTCTCATACAATTCGACACATTCTTGTTGAATGTTCCAGTTAGGGAGATCTTCGTGCACGTTACCGGTCCCGGTAAAGGGGAGGGGGAGCAGATCAATAGAACTTGTCTTTTGTACTCAGGACGAGTTCGTGCACACCGATTGTGAACTTGTAAACTTTTGGAGGAGGTTGACCTCCCCCTCTGTATATAGTCGTTGGGTGTTGGCTGCAGGCTCAGATGTGACTATCACATTCTTCCCCTTCTATTTACATGTTGCGAAGAATTCTTACTAATTTCATTAGTGCATTGACAAAAGTATTAAACATGGGAGAATTTACTTAAATATTTTTTATTTTTGTGTTTTTGTGTTATTCATAATCCAAGAAATATCTGTGAATTTGGATTAGAATTATAACCGTTTTACTAAAAATACAAATAATTTAAATACATCGCTGCCATTAAATAAAAAAATAATGTTTAATGTTGTTTTAATCAAATTAATTTAAAAAATATAGCTAATTTAAGATGTGTAAATGGACTAACATTCAAAGAAATGCACTTTAACCCTTGGAATGTTAAACAGCTAAGAATGTGTCGCAAGTTCATTCAAATGCTTCTGCACAAAATGTATCTCCCGAGCTCAGTCACTAGAATAGCTCAGCACAAAATTAGTTTCAAGAAATTACGAGAAAAATATTTTGTGAATATATGTACATACAACTTTAGTCTGTAGCAGAATCTCACGTCTATGATAGATATGTAGATTGATGAATTCATAAATAGATGGATTCATGTCTGAAACGAAAACGCGTTATCTCGTTTAAGATCCTTCTCCATAAGTAGTTTAAGAACTAGGCTATACTTCAAATCAGTGGGCTAACTTTGAGTACACCTCGATATTATTGCTGTTTTTGAATTCTTGTAATCCTATAATTAAAAGCTTAAAAAATTGCAGGTGATTTCCTAATGATAAAATTTTACAAATTGTCGAGAGTTAGTGAGTGGGTAATCCCGGTCCCATTTCCTTGGCATATATTATAATCCCGCACCAAGGTAAAGTGGGGGTGAAGTGTAGCCAATACACCTACCGTAGCGACTTCCGGTAAATAAGAATAACCCTGGTGCTTTCCCTTTGGTCAAGGTTAAGATAATGATCCCCTGAGTGTGTTCTCACTCAGTAAGAGCCAGTCATGGGTGGACATATATAATAATAAGAATTAAGCCGAGTGGATTGCTTTCCTATTGCCAAAGGATCGTCCAAAATAGTTAAACACACAGATACAAAAATAATCTTTAATATACATGAATTAGAAATATAAAATAGCATATGTAGGTATAAAGAGGATTAGTCTTTGCACTGAATAGGTAAGACTATATAATGTCGTGGGAATTACACTTAAAATTTATTTACTAGGATGCTTGTGTCTTAATTTCACCCGACAGAATGAATTGAATAATATTATGGAATTAAGCACTGAATTAATCACCTGTAATACTCGAGGTTATGAGCTCGAGATAGGAATTCTAGTTAACGGTTAAACTGGTGAAGTTAGGGGAGGGGATAATTCACTTTAACGATACCTTTGAGTTCGTAAGTATTTGGAGAATGACGGTGAATGTGTTATTCTTCTGACGATGTTCGCACTTAGCCCGGTCGTCCGAGGTTACCGAATGTAAGGGGGTAATCCTAGACCGGTGTCCTGATATAATGATCCTAGGCCGGATCGCGAAGGCGAGTCAAATTGTGACTCAAATCGGAATTTTTCTCCTCAAAGTGTCGGTTCCGATTATTGGCACCTGGAGTGGGTAGCCAAAAATGATCACCTAGATGCGTCTAGGGTAATCCGCAGAGGAAAATCCTGTGTAACCTCTGACTCCGAAAGGGGGAAGGATCTGCGAGAAGTTTGGCAAACCTCTGACTCCGAAAGGGGGAAGGATCTGCGAGAAGTTTGGCACTTACACGTACCGTGACGGCAACAACCAATTCCCCGAAGTTTCTTCCTTGCAACGGACGAACTGTTTTCTTTGTGAAACTAGCTCTACACGTAACGTGTCGGTGTATTTATGTATGCACTAATGCATGGATTTACTTAGACTTCTACACAACTAAAAAAGAAAAGGTTCCTCGCGCCGTCATTTTTTATTAACCAAGGAATGAGGAGTAAAATGTAAAAAAATGTGTCGACTGGCTTAGAAATTCTTACATCAGGAATACATTATTCTTAACCATATACTGAGAGGGATTTACAAAAGCGCGTTTTGGGGTAGATTTAAGAGTATATATGCCTTGATAGGTCTAAGATTAACAGCCTGAGACTCATATTGAAATTGGAGAAATTTGATAGTCAATGCAATATAAAATGTCACTAGAAATATAATTGCTGTATTTCATGATTGATTTATCATTATCTAGGATAATTATAGAAAAAGATGCGCAATTTCTTTATCGAATAGAGCCAAGTTTCGAGAGTAATGGAAGTGATCAATAATTGGAAAAAGTTTTATTTTTTAAAAATGTCTATTACAATGACAAAATAAAGCAGACCTTCTACCACACACACAAAGCAAATCTACCTTATGAGTCATATACCTCAACTGAAGCCCCTACTCAAGACGAGTCGAGTGAAAAAGGTTCATCAAACACCCCCGTATCACTAAAGACCAAGATTTACGTAATTACAAAAAATACAGAGGTAAATGGAACATTGAATTCAATGGAAGCTAGTTCAGTACTAAAATGATGGATGATTAAGGAGAAAAGGAGTAATAAAGGCTATGAATGACAAACCGCAATAGTAACCCTTTGTTATTCTTAAATATAAGACCGACTTGGGGGGTACTAAAGGTATCTAGTACCAAGGTATTAGAGAAAGAACGCTCTCCAAATTTTTAACTTAACCGCCTTTTTTATGTTATTAGTGCGTACATTCCGCAATATAGCAGAAATTTCTAACAGGTTTTCTATTGAAGATGAGAAGTATTTTCTTCTTTAGAACTGTGTGATTAGAAGGAACCAACTTGCAATTTGCATATCTGCAGCATATGTTAATAATGAGCGGAAGATATTTTCGTGTCCTTCGAAAGCTATACTTTGGTATTTGCTTTATTCTGGTATATGAACTTTCGTATTACTTCATTCTGGTATTTTAATTTATGTACTCCTTTATGCCGGTATTTACAATTACACACCGGTTTATTCTAGTCTGTGCACTTCTGCACTGCTTCCTACTGATCTTTGACATTGCAAGCCGGTTTATTCTGGTATGTGTCCTTACACACTGCTTCATTTTGGTGTTTGTACACCTCCGGGAAGTTGATCATTATTCAATCAATTTCATCCCTCCAAATTCCCTAAATTTCGTTTGGCCATTCAGGTATCAGTGGGTGCCACTTAGCAATTTCCATTTGTTTCTGTCCAATTAATGGAATGTGGAAGGGACTATTTTAGCATTTGTTGCCTGATAAATTGGTTGGCTGGGAAACGGATTTGGAATTAAGTCTTTTTAAGTTCCGATTAGGTGGGTGGGGGTGGAAACCACGCTTAGAAGTTGCATAAATGCGCATTAAAAGCAAGTAGATAAAATGAAACCTTAATATGTCAATATCCTACTCTCTTTTAAGTAAGCGTTTAGTTAAAATTAATTAATATTTAACATGGGTAAACGAAGAAATTTGAATGAATGAATCTCTTCAGAAAAAGTGTTTTCTCCCATGCCCTGCTTTTCTTCAACCCCTAAATTTTGTCAAGAATTTTGTTTTCCAGAATTTTTAAACTAATAAAAATAATAACAACCGCTTTTGTACGTCACTCTTATAATGTCAAAGGCATTCAATAATGATAAAGAAAGGGATTTTGTTGAAAAGTTAGCTGGTGTAACCAACGAGGGGCAGTTTTCACTTAGTAAAAAGGAATGAAAGGAGATTTTTCTTACTTTTTCAAGGCCCAGAATGCTCCGAGGAGGCTCCAACGTCAGTTAGTTTTGCTTCAACTAAGTCATGGGAGCGAACGGGAAAGATTCCCTGTCAAATTCAGAGGCAGCGTGAGATGGAGGACTTCTTTATTTTTTCTTCTATCCTTTTATGTTTTCAACTTTCTTGAGCTACAGCCACTTCTAACCGCATCACCCGTGGAATTGGGGCTAGAATTGCTTTCTAATCTGCTCAGGGGTCAATTACTGGGGCAGTCAGGTCTGTTTTTGTCTTCCCAAAGTGAGAACGAGCCAGCCTAGAGAGCGTGGTTTGCTGTGGGCAGCATCACCTAAGAGGGAACAGCGTGCTGTCACTAGTTTTCAATATTAAGTGGGCGTGTACACCGCCCCTAGAAAATAGAGGGGACTAAAAATAGGGCCCCACGACTCAATCCAACCACTTAAATGAGAAATTTGATCCTTTCGAATGGTGTAGGCAAAACTCGGGAACCACTATGTACGCATGCAGTAGTGCGTACCGTAATTAGCCGTTCATGTAGAAAAAAGGAAGTGGACAGCTTAAGTTTAGGTACAGAAACTCTTGGAGGTGGTCTCTACTTCCCCAAGAAAAAATGTAGAAAAACGTCCCTGTGACCCTCAACTCTGGGATAGCCAGAGCTCGTCCCCTTTGGAAGGTGGTCTATTTAGATCAAGAAAATTCTGATTTAACACGTCCACTGCTTTGGGATCATATCCACTCAAGGAAATGACTTAAGGTTCACACTTTGGAAGAAAATTTCCAAGAAGGCGTCCATAATGTATCTCGTTGTTATCTACAACTTCATTCTGGCAACCTCTGTGATGGTGTTGATTTCAAACTTTCACAGCCTGACTGTCCCTTTGAATCCATCAGAGATTGTAGTGATAGAAAGACGTCTTGCACAAGAAATATCCCGTCCGCCATATTACACTCTAGCTTTATATCCAATCAGGATTTATGTATCATTCTTAGTCAGCTTCCACCGATAGGGGCTTACAGTACACTAAACTCACTCTCTATCACTCTAGAAAGACTGCGGGATGAGTTGTCACATTGAGACGACAAAGCCTGAATATTTATTGATCCGAGGCAGAGAGGGTTGTGAAAAAACTACCTACAGACTGTACTTTGAACTCAAGGAGATTTTCATCTCAGCAAATTCTAACTGAAGGAAGTGAGGTGTATCACTTATAGAAACATCACGCCTATCACGTCAAAAAATAGACCATTTTGAACTAAACTCCCCCTTGCACGGAAATGTTTCTGGTCACGCAGGATAGAACAATCCCAAAGTTACATTCACAGCACAAACATCATTAACCAGACGTCTTTCACTGGTTGGTTAATCCATAAAGACCACAAACTCCAACTGAAGCACTAGAGATAGATGTTTAAGAGAGGCGTCACTTACTGAGTATTACTAGTCATTGACAGGACGGTCAAGATCTATAGATTTGTTTATTGGGAAAGGGATTGACCGCTAATTTCGGAAAGCGGGGCCTTCGGCCAGAATTAGACCAAAGTGTTCAGAGTGAGGGTACGAAGATAGGACAAGAAATATGCGGAAACTGTAAAGGGAATGCATGGCAAACTAAGTGAGCATGTAAGATACAACGAGGCGGTTACGGCATGGATTACAGGGGTAGGGAAAGATCGATGGGCACAAGGTCTATGTGGGATAGCCTGGTATAACCCAGGTGGAAGAAGACCAGCACCACCTTTTTATTGCGGAAGCTATAAAAAGATAAAGTTCAGCAGCAGGAGGTCAGTCTTGATATACTGTAGTCATCTCACTTTGGTAATCCATGAATTTCACAAATTTGAAGAAAATGAGTTTGTAGTAGTTATAGTCTTTCGGGTAGCGTACAACTCTGCTTTATATAAAGTACACCTGGAAAGAAGGCGGAGAAAAGAGGAGCAACGAGGCACCATCTACACTATGACGGCAACTATCAGTGAACCTGACTGAGCCCTAGGTGTGAGCGAATGCATGGCTAATGAGCTCGGATTTAAGAACAATAGCCGTTTTAAGGACTTGATAGCTAGAAACGTGTGGTTGTAGATCCTTGCGAGAGTCGAGATCGATAGAGGGGTTCGCGTGAAAGAGAACTAAAAGACAGGGGGCAGAGGGAACGGCATGGCGGATTAAAGAGGTACAACCTTCCCTCGAAGGTGCCACTATACTCAAATGGAGGAAAAACGGATAACATTGGGATAATCGGTGGTTTGGACATCGTGGGAAAGTGGAAGAATTTCTTCGTGAAAATAAATTCACATATAACCAATAAGAGAGGAACACCACTCTCCTCGCCAAAGCTGGCTTCATTAGAGTAGTAGACAGCCCCCGATCCAAACGGAGAACCACGTTAAAAATTAAGTCAAACCCACGGAGGATGAAGAAGGATGTGATGTAATACATAGCGTGCTAAATTTCAGTTTGGATAAGCCAAAAGTACTATAAAGGCGGAATAACGTAAGGTGGTCAGCGTCCCTTGTATTGTGGGACATATGGCTTAAAAGGTTGAGAGTGGACCAGGTGGCGGAAACAAGGTAGGAGACGTGAGGCTACCAGTCAAAGCTTCTTGTGAAAGAAGATGCCTCAAACCTAAGCAAATCCGTTGGTAACTTCGGGTTTGAAATAAAGTGGAGAGATAGCCTATCTGGAACCATTTCTCTTAAAAAAAATAATATTCTTCACTGAGGATAGGCTGAAATGACGGGACGGGATTATTCTCCACGCTACGTACCAGTTGCCAGACATCATTAAAAGAAAAGAGGTTGAACGTTTGGATAGATAAGTCTTCTAGGAAAATGACGGTCCTCTTTGAGATAACACCAAAGCACAAATGGGGCATGGGCCATTTGACTATCATTTTAGTGAAGCCAGGTGGCGCAGTATCGGTGAGCATCACCTTTCTTCGCAAAAACTGGCTCACTACAATCAGAAAACCAGCAGGTGACCACCCAAAGGTTGGCCGTACCGGAATACTACGGTTAGAAGAGTAGGCAGATGTAAACACCTATCAGAAAGTCTAGGTAGGCTAGGAACGCATAAGCCTTAGTAAAATCATTCTTCGTATGAGATCATCCAGTGCCGTTAGACTAAACAGCCAAGTAAGCCATGCAGAAGTGCCTCCTCTATCTCTGTCACATGGAAGATTTGCTAGGTTAGTGGAGCAAGAGAGAAACTAGGAAGTGATCACTACGAAATCTTCCTGGCATAGTGTCTAATATAATTCCAGCAGCCCTTCATCAGAGGCGAGGGAGATTCAGACACGAGAGTGTGACAGTGAAAGAGTGTGGGTAGGTGAGTCAGTGGGCAGTATTTCAGACAAGAGAAAGACAGCCCATCCATGTTGCCCTAGGCTGAGTCTGATTTTTGAAAATCATAAAGGAAAAAATGGTTTGGGAAGCTGGAGAATAAATTCACGGACAAAATATATCATTCGAAAGAGAATGCAAAGCAATATAAGGGTTTCAAATTTCCTTAGAATCGGTCGAATAGTTATGATGTTATTGCCAAAACAAAATGGTCTCAGGCTAACCGTGGGAGGACATTGGCAATTATATCTTTCAAAATAAAATTTAAAACAATATAAGAGTTTAAAATTTCGTTGGAATCGGCCGAATGGTCACAATGTTATTACAAAAATAAAAAAAAGCAAAACGGCGATCGACCGACATAGTGAGATGTAGAGTCTTTCGCGACTAAAAAAACGTCTAAAAATTAGATTATTAAAAAGTGTAAAAAATATCATAAAAAAGGAGAGAATTTTCTCTTTCTATATTATAAAACTTATTTAGAATGAATTAGAATATTATAAAATCCTAGAGGGATACTAAGGAGAACCATCAAAACACTCACCAATGTTGGCCTGACGCCAGAGAGAAGTGTGGAGTGGGGGATTGAAGCGGGCAGAGGTAATATTGTAAGGGGATTCTAGAATTCTTAAGCTTTGCTCTTTATTATGTTACCAATTATTATAAAATTATTTCTAGTTTTGTCAGCGTTGCATTTAATTGCATGTACTCTTATAGAGGATGGTTGTTTACGATTAAGTGAGTGTCCCGTACGAACGCTGATGCCCATGTGTCAGGAGAACCTTGCTCTTAGAGAGCGAATCGTGATGCCTATGTATTTTCTTTGGAGACACCGAGGGCAAGTAAACTCGTATAACATAAGACTGCGCATCTCTAGAGGGGGTGTATCCTTCTGTCTGACCAAACTGCCAATATTCAATTTGTTAACAAATACTAATTTGAAATTTGTATGATAAAAATAACGTTTAAATAATTTGGAAAAATTTCTTCGGAATATTCTATTAAGGGAACCTATTTTGGGAAGAATAAAATATTTAGGGAGATCGTAGGAAGGATTGGGAGGTAAATTTGGGGAATTTAAAAATTTGCCAATGAATGTATTTACTACTAATATGAGATAGCAATTATTCTGGAAATAGGATCTTAGGAATTCCAATTCTGTATGCATTAGAGAGAATAAAGATGACAGGTAGCTACGACAGATGAGAGTCTTGATGGAGCTCAGTTTGTATGATAAATGACAAAAACTATAGAAATTTGTACCCACATCATTGAATGTAGTTTTTCTATATATTATGAAACTTGTTAAGGACTTGATTTTATTTTTTAATTAAAATGTCTAAAAAAGGGAGACAATTTTATTTTTCAGTTTCCATTGTGTATTGATTTTAGGATGAATGGAATTGAGATAATTAAAAAAATTGGTACACCTGGTTCTGTATACTAGACACTGCGCAGCAGTCGTATACACAATCTCCTTTAGAATAATGGTTTGAGAGACGAATGACAAATTTGAAATAAGGTCTTCTCAAAATCTTTCATACAGATATCTGCGGCAATGGGGGAAATAGGCGAACCCATTGCTACATCATCTATCTGTTTATAAATTTTCCCATCGAACGAAAATATACTTTCTTCGTTAGAATTGGCCGAATAGTTACAATGTTATTACAAAAAACAAAAGCAAAACGGGGACCGACTGACTTAGTGAGATGTAGATTCGCCCGTGACTAGACTCGCACCGACTAAAAAGATGTTTGCAGTAGGTCCACCAATTCTAGGTTCCCAGTTCCTTTGCTTTAGTCAAATGTCTCACTACGGTGTCCAAACATGATAATATTTTCATTTCTGCCCTTTCTTTCCCACAGTTCTAGCTTCAGTTTAAATGACCTTAGTTTGGCCATATGATCAATTACTTTGGAAAACACGGCCTAGGATCGATAGGTTTAATGACCTTAGAGGTAAAAATATGTCCATTAAGTAGGCCAGTTTCTGGAGCTACTGGTTCTCTGACAATTTCTTGGTCAGCTCAACTGAATTTGTCTTGTCACGTTTGAAGAATTCGCACTGTTCTTCCTTCAGTTGCTTTACTCTTGATACCACATTCCCCTGTGGCATCCAATAAACCTCAGTGTAAAAAAATAACACTTCTTCATCCGCTTCAAACTTTTGGAACAGTAGGCTGAACATTCTTGAATTCAGGGCACATTTCTTAATGTTATTTACCATGTGCACAACATCATCAAGTACTAATTTGAACTCTGAAAGGATAGTTGTAGATACCAGAGCATATCTTTGAAGAATACATTGAAGATGCCTTGTTTCAGGATTTGCCTCATTACTTCTTCCTCGAAACCCTGATCCACGGCCGAACATTACTGGTGCTCTGTCAGTTGTGAGGCACAACTATTATTCTAAGAAAGTCCATCAGCCTAAACCAATGAAGTTTTGTGAAAAATTATTTACCTCTTGTTGTCGAATCCAAACCATGGCAGAACATGAAATTACTCTTAAAATCCCCAAAACCTGATGTATCCTATAAACACCAGGAGCTGAGCACATGCAGACACATCAGTCGACTCATCGAGCTGGATTGAAAATCTGCATAGAGATGCTTCGTTTATTTCAGAAATTAATGTTTTATATCTTTAGAAATATTTTTGGTGTCCACATTATAATAATGAATACGACACTTAAAGAATCTCAAAAATTAAATCATATAAAGGGTTGACGTTGAACCAAAATAACATTTGACCTAAGGGAATCTGAATGGATAAGGGCTCTAAAGAGAGCTATGTTCCCTTAAGCCTAATACCGCTCTTCTGGACGAGTCCATATAGACAATGGTGAAATCAGTGTTTTCTTTTGTTGTTTATTAATCTTGTATGATCTGTGCAAACTACAACTATTAACTACAAAGCAATAACAAGCGCCTAAAGATACTGCCTGACCAGTTAAAGAAATTAGGAGAGCTTGTGCTGGATCTTAGGAGCCTTAAGCTTAAGGCTAAGATCACCGCTCTACAAAAGTTCGTTTTTAGATGCGAGAAGTGAAGGGAGAGATATACGAGGGGCGATCAATAAGTTTTGCGAACGATAGGGCAAAACAGAGAAAGGGGGATGGATGTTTGTGGGGGTGTTATGGTAAGTTAGGACAAGTCAGGGCCTGCAGCCGCACGCTTCTGCCTCGTCTATTTAAGAAGCAGTAGCTGATCGCAGATCGTCAGTCACAAATTTTTCAACAATGGAGAAGGTTAAGCACCGCGCAGTGATCAAACTTTTGACCAAGGAAGGCAAGAATGCAAAAGAGATCCATGAACGCATGGTTGCAGTGTATACTGACACTATCCCTTCCTATGCAACCATTGCTCGCTGGAATAGGGAGTTCCGCCATGTTTGTGAGTCCCTTGAAGATCAACCCCGTCCAGGACGCCCGTCAGACGTGACCAACGAGAACAATGTGGCCCGTGTGGAGAGGATGATCCTCGAAAATCGATGGGTTAAGGTCAAAGAAATCGAACGACAACTTGGAATATCTAATGGAAGTGTTATCAACATCATCCACGGCAATTTGGCCATCACCAAGGTCTCTGCCCGTTGGGTCCCTAGAAACCTCACGCCCCATAATCGACTTCAACGTTGTCAAAGTCCACAAGGCCAGAGTTGCACAAGCTGCCCTGTGGGAGTGCGGATTCGAGGAGCTCAACCATCTCCCCATTAGTCCAGATCTGGCCCCTAGCGACTACTTTTTATTCCGCCAGCTCAAGGGTGCACTGCGTGGACGCCGGTTTGGGGACAATTAAGATGTCCAGCTCACCGTCCAAGAGTGGATTGAACAGTAGTCAGGAGATTTCTGGTTGTCAGGAATTCGAAGCCTCGGGGACAAGTGGCGCAAGTGCATTGAAGTCGAGGGTAGTAATAGTGAAAAATATTAAAACACTTTTCCTCATATCTCGTTTCCTTATATCCGAATGGCGAAACTTATTGACCGCCCCTCGTATACAGTAGATAGAGGAGAGGAGTTTTGGGGGTGAGGGATGAAAGGTTTTTGTGTGTGTTTGGCTTGCCAGGAGACAGTGATCTTTTCCTGTTAATTCTTTTTTCTTCGTTTCTATATATTCAGAACTTATTCTAGTGTAGTTTAGTTTACTTTTTTCATTTGTTTTACTTTGCCTCTAAGTTGATTATTTGCTTGTGGTACCTTACAGGTAACGTTAGTTCTAATTGGGTGATAAATTATATATATATATATATATATATATATATATATATATATATATATATATATATATATATATATATATATATATATATATATATAATGTAATATCCCGCAGGAAAAAATGAAATGGTGTTTCGAACTTAATAAAGTTCGAAAGTGCTTGGAAGCACCATTTCATTTTTTCCTGCGGGATATTGCATTCATTTGCTACCCTCACGTGATAATTTGTGAGTTTTTCATTTCATATATATATATATATATATATATATATATATATATATATATATATATATATATATATATATATATATATATATATATATATATATATTCTATACGATAAAGTTGTTTGTAATTCATTGTATTTTGTATGTTTTTTTATTATAAATTTATTATTTATTTAAGGCATTTCATGCCTTTTTTTTCTTGTTTTACTTGGATTAGGTTATTTTTTTCGATTATTCCTTTTCGTTACTTTTTCTGCATTTATGTCAGTATTGGTCGTCCCGCTTGCCGCGGTGTTTAGCCTGCTGCTGGGAAATCTGTTATTTTTGTAGTTTTCGTTCTGTATTCTCAGTCGTCTGTAATTGTTTTTCCTCTATTTTGGCTCATATATTTTTAGTACGTTTTCTAGGGTTATGTTTATTGGATATATGCCGGTCGTTTCTATAACTTCTCTAATTCGTTTTCTTTCTATTCATCTCTTATTAATAATAAAATATGTGGCATTGTTTTGTATTCGTTGGAATTTCTTCTTGTTCGTTATTGAGGTTTTATAAGTTTGACTCGGTTGGTATACTAAGACTGACTGGAGAAATGCTTTATATAGCGTTCCTTTTCGTCTCCGTTCATGTTCTTTAGATGGTATAGCAGTCTTTTTCCTATTTTGGTTTTTGCCGTTCTGCCCTTCGTATGTGCCTGGTAACCTTTTGTGTAGAGCGCGACGAGATTATTTGGCTAATACCGTCCGCGTTCTGTATATTCATAACACCAGGTGTTATTGAGATTGGTAGATCATCCTTAAAAGTAATTAGTATACTTTATAACAGTAAATATCCTCAATATTATAATCCATATATCCCTAACGTAAACTAATAAACAGCTTAGTCTTATTTTCCTAAATTACTGTCATTTTCGTACGCTGTTCCTTATTTGTATCCCCTAACTAAATTATTTTTTCTTTCCGTTAACTCGTGAAACTTTAGTACCATTTTAAAAAGAAATAAAAGAAGAATATAATATTTTAGGTTAATAATTCTAAAAATCTGGGTAAACGAGTGTATGTAATAATTACAATGCATGGCCTCTATATATTTAACTTAAACCAAATGAATGGAGGACTTATAAGAGAATTTGTGCTCTGAGCAGTAAAATGAGAGATATAGTGGCATTTGGCAACTATCGAAGGGATGTTTCCAAGAAGGTACCATGTCAGTTGATTAAAGATCAGATTTGTCCCTCCACATGATTTTAATCTTATAGAAAACAAATAAAAGTGCTTTTGTTTTATTTATTTTAAAAATAATATATCTTAATTAAAAAAAACCCATATAAAATAAAATAAACTGCCAAAACTTCAATTTGAGTCATTTTATCAAAGAGATATCAAAGAAAACTATCTTATTAATTACTCGTGTAGAATAATATAACAAATGGAAGATTCTATCGTGATCTTAAAAATGTAAAATAAATTAATATAAGTAGAATGTACAAATTTAATGTTATTTGGAATTGATATCAAATGTACATATATTAATTCCCTATTTATCTGTTGCTTGCCGTGGTGTTTGCGGCCCATTTACATAGAAAGGAAATTGGAAAGTAACACAAGATGAAGAGAGATACATCTAAAGACTTTTCAATTTCCCGCTGAATATTGAATCCAGCACAGAAGATTTCTTTATCCTTAAATGAATCTCTTGTTCTTTTGTTCTCTTTCTCGTTCTCTCTCTCTCTCTCTCTCTCTCTCTCTCTCTCTCTCTCTCTCTCTCACTGAGAAAATAGAGGGAGAAGGGTAACAACAACAAGGAGTAACAACAAGGAAATAAGGTACCCTAGGAGACCTTACGGTCCATTCAAAGAGGGTACCATTGGACTTGCAATCGAGCGGGCACAAGGCTGCTCAATTGTTTTGCGTCCCTAAACGGCCACTTTTCAAGACCTTGTGTAGTCTTGACTTGAACTGGTACACAGATTCACTGTTGACAACTTCCACTGGAAGTTCGTTCCACTTACCGCAGATACTGTAGGTGAAAAAATTTCCACACAGATTGCGGTTGTAACGCTTCAGTTCAAGTTTGAAGCCGTGATTGCGCGTTCTGTTCTCACTCAGTGTGAAAATATCCCGGTAGTCAACATTGTCGAACCCTCGAAGTATTTTGAAAACTTCGATGAGCTGACCACGCAGTCTACGGGTTTCCAGCGAGAAAAGATCTAATTCCCTTAGTCTATCCTCATAACTTTTATGTCGGATAGAGGGAATCAGCTTGGTTGCCCTGGCTTGTACGCGTTCCAATCTCGCGATGTCCTTTCGCAATGAAGGACTCCAAAATTGTACGGCATACTCCAGGTGCGGTCGGACAAGTGAGTTGTACAGGCACAGTACAATCTCCTGGTTCCGATAACCAAACTGGCGCTTAATATAGCCTAGCATCCTTTGGGCCTTTTTCTCCGCCTCAATGCACTGTTTCGAGAACCTGAGGTCACTAGTGATTGTTACACCCAAGTCCTTCTCAGTGTCACTCGATTCAAGAGCAGTGCCCTTAAGGATATACTGAGATTAGGAATTTCTGTGGCCGATATGCATCACTTTGCATTTGCCCACGTTAAAAGGCATTTGCCTCGTGTCCGACCACTCCCCAATCTTCCCAAGATCTTCCTGCAGGCAGGCAGTATTTCCATCCTTTGCAACGTTCATACCAAGCTTGGTATCGTCGGCAAATTTGGAAATCTTGGCAACCATGTCACCGTCCATGTCGTTGATGTAGATGATGAATAGTAGTGGTCCCAGGACAGAACCTTGAGGCACCCCGCTAGTAACGGGCACCCACTCAGAAGACTGTCCATTTACCACCACCCGTTGCCGTCTGCCACTTAGCCAGTTCTCGATCCAGCCGGCTACCTTTCCGTTTATGCCTAGCGCTCGCACTTTCCGGAGAAGGCGACGGTGTGGTACCTTATCAAAGGCTTTCTGAAAGTCTAGGTAGACCACATCCACCGCCTTGTCCCGATCGTGCTCACTGAACACGAAGTGGAAGAATTCCACAAGGTTCGTCAGGCATGACCGTTGCCTTCGGGAGCCGTGCTGGGAACTCCTCAGTAGCAGGTTTGACTCTGAATACGACGTAACTTTGTCCGCCATGATGCTTTCCATGAGTTTACCGACTATCGAAGTCAGACTGATAGGTCGGTAGTTCGACGGTTGGTTACGGTCTCCTTTCTTGAAGATAGGAGTCAACTCCGCCTCACGCCAGTCTCTAGGAACGCATTTGGTCCGGATTGACATGTTAAAGATAGCGCACAGATGTCGTGATACTTCATCGCACACTTCCTTCAACACTTTAGGTAGAAACCCGTCCGGTCCAGGGGACTTATTCGTCTTTAAGTCAGCGATCTTTTTCTTTATTTCTCCTTCGGTGAAGTCCATTGCCTCCAGCTTTTCCCCCGAGTAAGAATCCGTCGGCTGGGGAATGGGACCACACTCTTCAGTAAACACTGAAGAGAAGTAGTCGTTGAGGAGGTTAGCATTTTCTGCATCTGAATGCTTTAATGTCCCCTCCTCATTCCTCAAAGGGCCAATCGTTCGACGGATTGGTTTACGGCTGTTCACATATCCAAAAAACTCCTTGGGATTCTCTTTACAGAGTCTTGCCACTCGGAGTTCCTCAGACCGCTTAGCCGCCCTTATACTGGACTTCACTCTCCTGGCTAGCCTCCGGTATTCGTCAAAGTCACCCGAGATCTTCGATTGCCGGTACACATTTCTCTTCTCCCTAAGCAGTTTCCCGATTTCTCGATTAAACCACTTTGGTTGAACAGAGGACCGACGGGGGCATTTCAGAGGGATAAAACGCGATTAAAGACTTATGAATGTGGTTTTGAAACTGTTCCAAGAGTCTTCAACAGCATCGCACTCTTCTAGCTTCGCGTCAGTCAGTCCCGCGCGTAGACCTGCAAAGTCTGCTCTTCTCAAATCCAGTTTCCTTGATATACTAGTTGCAGGCTCTGCCTTGGGGACTTTGACTACAAATCTAATTAGTCGGTGGTCACTGCCACCGAGCTCTTCGCCAACAGAGAGGTCCTCAACGATGTCATCCTCAGAGGTGAAAACCAAGTCGAGGATACTGTCTCCTCTCGTTGGCTCTCTCACCCACTGAGTGAGGAACTCGTTTTTCGTGAACTCCAGGAGTAGTGGGTTTTCGCCACAGGGTTCTCTGGTTTCCCAGTCAACTTGTGTGTTGAAATCACCCATGACGATACACACCCTGTCTTCGACAAGTTCTCCTAGCAGCTGGTACAGGAGGTCTATAAAGCACCAGGGTCCTGTATTTGGCAGAACCTATCTCTAGGTCAACACCTAGTAGTTCATGGTCGGATATGATGTTGCAATCCGTCGAGGTGAGAGTATCCTTGACATACAACATCACACCGCCACCCTCTCTGTCTGGCCTATCTTTCTGGAAGAGCCTTGGGTCGAGTCTCTTGGTGTGGTGGGATATCTATTGAAAACTACTCCGAGATCCTGGCCGTCGTGAAGGGAACTAGTAGGAGTTTAGTACGGGGCGTGCTCCATTGTTCACCTGGTGAGAAATCGATGGCCCTTTCGGGGACGTCAGTGCTGCTTGGTTGGGAGCCACGGCAGGCCTAGGTTTGACGACTCGGTCGGACGAACAGCAGCACATGGAGCGTGCCTTCTGAAAGATCCGAAACCTCTCCGATAGATAGGCGGGAGCGACTCACGCTGGGAGAATTCGCCAACCCCCTTTTTTATCATTGATTGGTTACGAGATTTCAGAGAGGGAGAAAGCGCTCAAAATGACAAGCAAAAAAGTACCCGTTCGACTAAAACACAACTGTGCAACATGCGAGTTATAAAAGTGGTGCGTTGACTTTCCCGAGGGCTGCTACTCAAAATGCAGCCCGGAAAGTATCTGCACTACCTGTATATTGACGCGATAGGTGAAGAAGCTGAAAGACCTCTATAGAGCCTCAGAGGAGAGAGCTAAAATACTTGAAAGAAAGTTGGAGAAACTCGAAGCCCTTAAAGCAGCTCAGATTCGATGCCTAGAAGAGGCGCCACCCACTGACGTGTTGGAATCCCCTGGTACCTAAGCGGAGATTCCGGCATCATCTGAGGCTAAGCTAGCTGAGGCGAGAGAAAAAGAGAAAAAGAAGAAAGAAAAAATGAAGAAAAAAGAAAAAGAATAAAGTTGAAACAAAAGAAGAAGAACCAAAAATAGAAGAAAAACAGACAAACAAGAAGAAAAGGAAAGATAAGAATGTGGAGAGTATAGAGTAAAAGGGGAGGCCTCTTTCACAAGGGAAGACCCCGTCTCCAGAGACCAAGTGTCCGAAGGTCACACTCATTGGTGACTCGCAAACACGGGATCTGCAACCGCTTCTAGCGGCCCGCCTTCGCACTAGCGTGAAGGTAAGCTGCCTGTCAGGACGGGGTAACCACAACATCAGAGTAGAGGCAAAGAAAGCTCAGATTTCTGAGAATTCAGTTGTTGTTCTAATGGTGAGAGGCAATGACCTCTACCTCAGAGGGGGTAAGGTTGGCCTCAGTGGTAAGACCATCCAAACGGTGATGGGAGCTGTGGACGACATAGGGCTTAAAACCCGCAAACGTGTCGTGGTTGGGATGCTTCCGAGAAGTAGGCCATCCCAAACCGCTCGCGAGAGAAACGTCGCAGTGAACAGAAGGTTGGCGGATCTCTGCACGGCAGAAGGAGTCTTCTTTGTGGACCCCTATTGTACCTTTATCGGTAGAGACGACCTCTACCAAAGAAGCAGAGTAAATCTCTCCTTTAAAGGGAAGGCCTTTCTCGCCAACCTAATTCAAGATGTCGTGGAACGCACCCAAAGGAGCGTTCGAAACAGAGCGAAAGCGGACGTTCGCCAGCACGCCCGTGTCACTCTTGCAACGACCTTCTCGGAGGTCGTCAAAAGGGGTGTGACCACGAAAACAAAGAAGCCAGGAAACGAAAGAGCGTAGGGAGTGCTACACTAGGGGACTCCCTCAAAGTTCTTGTGTTTAATGCGAGGACAATCAGGAATAAGTTTATTGAGTTCCGTAGCCTCGTAGCAAAAGAGGAACCTGAGATGGTGGCCATAACAGAGTCGTAGATAAAAACCTCAATCCCAGATTTTGAAGGTGAATTCACGATTCCCGGTTACCAGCTCTTCCTAAAAGATAGGTCAGACAGAGATGGTAGCGGTGTGATGTTGTATGTCAAGGATACTCTCAACTCGACGGATTGCAACATCGTATCCGACCATGAACTACTAGGTGTTGACCTAGAGATAGGTCCTGCCAAATACAGGACCCTGGTGCTTTATAGACCTCCTGCCCAACTCGTTGAGAAGTACAGAGATCTGTACCAGCTGCTAGGAGAACTTGTCGAAGACAGAGTGTGTATCGTCATGGGTGATTTCAACACACAAGTTGACTGGGAAACCAGAGAACCCTGTGGCTAGAACGCACTACTCCTGGAGTTCTCAAACAACGAGTTCCTGACTCAATGGGTTAGAGAGCCAACGAAAGGAGACAATATCCTCGACTTGGTTTTCACCTCTGAGGATGATATCGTTGAGGACCTCTCTTTTGGCGAAGAGCTCGGTGGCAGTGACCCCGTGACTAATTAGATTTGAGGTCAAAGTTCTAAAGGGAGGGCTTGCAACTAGTAAATCGAGGAAACTCGATTTGAAAAGAGCAGACTTTGCAGGTCTTCGTACTAGACTGACTGACGCGAGGCTAAAAGTCTGCGATGTTGTTGAAGACTCGTGGAACAGTTTCAAAACCACATTCATGAGTCTTCAATCGCGTTTCATTCCTCTGAAATGCCCCCATCGGTCTTTTGTTCAACCAAAGTGGTTTAATCAAGAAATCGGCTAACTGCCTAGGGAGAAGAGAACTTTGTACCGGCAATCGAAGATCTCGGGTGACTTTGACGAATACCGGAGGCTAGCCAGGAGAGTGAAGTCCAGTATAAGGGTGGCTAAGCGGTCTGAGGAACTCCGAGTGGCGAGACTCTGTAAAGAGAATCCCAAGTTTTTTTGGATATGTAAACAGCCGTGAACCAATCCGTCGAACGATTGGCCTTTTGAGGAATGAGGAGGGGACATTAAAGCATTCAGATGCAAAAAATGCTAACCTCCTCAACGACTACTTCTCTTTAGTGTTTACTGAACAGTGTGGTCCCATCCCCCAGCCGACGGATTCCTACTCCGGGGAAAAGCTGGAGGATATGGACTTCACCGAAGGAGAAATCAAAAAGAAGATCAGTGACCTAATGACAAATAAGTCACCTGGCCCGGATATGTTTCTCCCTAAAGTGTTGAAAGAAGTGCGCAATCAAGTGTCACGACACCTGAGCGCAATCTTTAGCATGTCAAACCGGACCAAATGAGTTCCTAGAGACTGGCGTAAGGCGGAGGTGACTCCTATCTTCAAGAAAGGAGGCCGTAACCAACCGTCGAACTACCGAACTATCAGTCTGACTTCGATAGTCAGTAAACTCATGGAAAGCATGATGGTGGACAAAGTGACATCGTATTTAGAGTCAAGCCTGCTACTGAGGAGTTCCAAGCACGTCGTCCGAAGGCAACGGCCATGCCTGACGAATCTTGTGGAATTCTTCCACTTCGTGTTCAGTGAGCACGATCGGAACAAGGCGGTGGATATGGACTACTTATACTTTCAGAAAGCCTTTGATAAGGTACCACACCGCTGCCTTCTCTGGAAAGTGCGAGCGCTGTGCATAGACGGAAAAGTAGCCAGATTGATCGGCAACTGGCTAAGTGGCAGACGGCAACGGGTGGTGGTGAATGGACAGGCTTCTGAGTGGGTGCCCGTTACTAGCGTGGTGCCTAAAGGTTCTGTCATGGGACCACTACTATTCATCATCTACGTCAACGACATGGACGGTGACATGGTTGCCAAGATTTCCAAATTTGCTGACGATACCAAGCTTGGTATGAACGTTGCAAAGGATGGAAATACTGACCGCCTGCAGGAAGATCTTGGGAAGATTGGGGAGTGGTCGGACACGTGGCAAATGCCTTTCAACGTGAACAAATACAGAGTGTTGCATATCGGCCACAGGGACCCCCAATCTCAGTATATCCTTAAGGGCACTGCTCTTGAATCGAGTGACACTGAGAAGGACTTGGGTGTAACTATCTCTAGCGACCTCAAGTTCTCCAAACAGTGCATCGAGGCAGAGAAGAAAGCCCAAAGGAAGTTAGGCCACATAAAGCGCCAGTTTGGATACCATAACAAGGAGATAGTACTTTGTCTGTACAACTCCCTCGTTCGGCCACACCTGGAGTATGCCGTACAATTTTGGAGTCCTTCGTTTCGAAAGGACATTGCGATATTAAAACGCGTACAAGCTAGAGCAACCAAGCTGATTCCCTCTATCCGACATAAAAGTTATGAGGATAGACTAAGGGAATTAGATCTTTTCTCGCTGGAAACCCGTAGACTGCATGGTCAGCTCGTCAAAGTTTTCAAAATACTTCGAGGGTTCGACAATGTTGACTACTGGGATATTTTCACACTGAGTGAGAACAGAACGCGCAATCACGGCTTCAAACTTGAAATGAAGCGTTACAACCGCAATCTGTGTGGAAATTTTTTCACTTACAGTATCTGCGGTAAGTAGAACGCACTTCCAGTGGAAGTTTTCAACAGTGAGTCTGTTGACCAGTTCAAGTCAAGACTAGACAAAGTCTTGAAAAGTGGCCGTTTAGGGACGCAAAACAATTCAGCAGCCATGTGCCCGCTCGATTGCTAGTCCAAAGGTACCCTGTTTGAATGGACCGTAAGGTCTCCTAGGGTACTTCCTTTCCTTGTTACTCCTTGTTACTCTCGTTCTTGTTCTCTCCTTATCATTCTTGATCTCTCTTTCTCATCATTTTGTTTTCTCAATCGTGGTATCGTTGTCTCGGTCTCTTTCTCTCGTTTTCTTTTTCTTGTCCTCGTTCTCTCTATCTCGTTATCCCTCTATCGTTCTTGTTCTCTCGACCTTGTTCTCTCTATCTCATTGTCTTATTCACGTTCGCGTTATCTCGTTCTCATCAATTAATTTTCGTTCTCCTCGTTATTGATCTCTTGTTCTCGTTCTCTGGTTCTTGTTATTTTCTTGATCTTTCCTTTTCGTTCTCTCGTTCTTGTCCTTTGATTCTCGTTCGCTCGTTCTGTTTTTCGCGTTCTGTTCTTAGTTTCTCTCATTCTTGTTTACTCATTTTCTTTCTCTTTCTCTCGTTCTTGATTTCCCATTCTCTCGTCTTATTCTCTATTTCTAGCATTTTCGTTCTCTGGTTTTCGTTTTCTCCATCTCCTTTTATTTTTCTAGTTCTCGTTCTCGTTATCTCATTCGCCTTCTCTCGTTCTGGTTCTTATTCTCTCTTTCTCGTTATCGCATTCCCCGCTCGTTCTCACTCTCTTGTTCTCATCATCGTCCCCACGACGTTCTCCTTAGTTCGTTCTAGTTCGCTCGTTCTCGTTTACTCGTTTTTATTATCTTTCTCTCGTTCTTGGTCTCTCTTTCTCGTTTTCTCGTTCTTTTTCTTGTCCTATCGGTCTTGTTCTCTTGTTTTCATTATATCTTTTCACCCTCACGTTTTCGTTCTCTTGTTCTCCTTCGCTCGTTCTCGTTTACTTGTTCTCATTCTTGTTCTCTCGTTCTTGGTCTGTCTTCTCGCTCTCGGTCTCTATTCTCTAGTTTTCGTTCTCTCCTTCCCTTTCGCTCGTTTCGGCCTCTCGTTCTCTCTTTCTCGCCTTTTCACATGTTGGTTCTCTCTTTCTGGTTCTATTGACCTTAATCTGTCGTTATCCTGCTTTGGTTTAATTTATCTCTTTCTCATTCTCCTGTTTTCGTTTTCAAGTTCTCATTCTCGTTCTTGTTCTTATTCTATTTTTCTCTCGTCGTCGTTCTTTTGTACTTTTCACAATGCCGTTCTCTCGTTCTTGTTCTCTTAACCTTGAGCTCTCGTTCTCGTCCTAGGTTTCTCTTTCTCTGATCGTTTTCTCCTCGTTATTGAGTTCTCTTGTTCTCTCTTTCTCTCCTTATCATTCTCTCTTTCTCTTTCTATCGTTTCTGTGCTTTCTTTCTCATATATGTTCTCTAGTTGCCATACTTGATCTTCTCTCATTCTCGTTCTCTTCCTCTTGTTCTCGTTCTCTTATCTCGTTTTCTCGTTTTCGTTCTCTCTTTCTAGTTCTCTCGTTCTCCTTCTCTCGTTCTAATTTTATCGATCTCGTTTACTCATTCTCGTTCTCGTTCTCTCATTCTCGTTCGCTTCTTCTCGTTCGCTTCTTCTCGTTGCCTCATTCTCGTTTTTTTCATCTCGTTCTCGTTCTCTCGCTCTCGTTCTGATATTCTTGTTCTCTTTTCCTCGTTCTCTTTCTCTCGCTCTCGTTCTGATGTTCTTGTTTAATCGTTCTCTTTCTCATCATCTCCTTCTGTTTTTTGTTCTTTCGTTATCGTTCTGTTTTCTCGTTGTCTCAGTAGCGGTCCCGTTTTCTCGTTCTCCTTTTCATGTTCTCCTTCTCTCGTTTTCGTTCTCTCTTTTCTATTCATATTCTCGAATTCTCGTGCTTCTAAACCAGATATCTCATTCTTGACCTTGGGTTCTGGTTGTTGTTCCCTTTTCCACTTGTTCTCCTTCTCTAGTTCTCTTTCTCGTCCTTGTTATCGTTCTCGTTATCTTTCTCTCTTTGCCCTTCTCTAATTTTCGTTCTCTCTTTTTCTTGTTCTCGTTCTCTCGTTATCGGAATCTCATTCCCGTAGACTTGTTTCTCTCTCTCTCTCTCTCTCTCTCTCTCTCTCTCTCTCTCTCTCTCTCTCTCTCTCTCTCTCTCTCTCTCTCTCTCTCTCTCTCTCTCTCTCTCTCTCTCTCTCTCTCTCTCGGTCTCTTTCTTAGTCTCTCGTTCTCATTGTCTCATTCTCGTTGTCTTGATCTCGTTGTCTCGCTCTCATTGTGACGTTGGCTCGATAAGCTTTTTAATGACAGGATCAAATTTAAAGAGACCAAGTGATATATTGAAGTTAGGATAGAAGCTGAGGAAGGAGCATTCAAAATATTGTTTTTAATATCTTCCTCTATATTAAAAGAAATATTGTTGAATGGTCGCTCATTAACTACTCTCCTACCATAAATAACACCTGGTCTCTTTAAACTTGATCCTCTAATTAAAAATCTTATTTTAAATGAAATTGCTCATTTAAATTCATAGTCCTTTGATTTATTTATCTCGTTTATTTATTTTGTTTATTGAATAAAGTAATTTACTCGTGTATGTATGTATCCATAGTTATGTGACTTATATTTCTACATTTCACACGACCTCTTTCACACTTTGAAATTTTAGTAGTGATTTTATCTATGTCCTTACCATTTCTATACCTACTTATAATCCCTCGTCTCTGGGAATGTATTTTTATTTTTATACATCCGCTGTGTTTTGTACCTTTGTTGTACGTAAGCGAAGCGTAGCTTTTTTTTATATCCGGTTCTTGTAAGATAATTTTTTATGTATTCCTATATAATGAATGAACTGAATATAGTTCTGAAGTACTGTGGCATCTATGAAAAGAACGAGGATGAGGCAACGAGAAGAAGCAAACGAGGATGAGAGAAAGAGATTTAAGAGAACGAGAACGAGAAGGAGTGAACGAAATCGAGGAAATTAAAACGAGAGAACGAGAACGAGAGAAGGGGAACGAAAGAACTAGAACGAGAGAACGAGAACGAGAGAACGAGAACGAGAGAACGAAAACGAGAAAAGGAGATCAGAGAGAGAAAACAAGATTAAGAGAACGAGAATGAGAGAAGATCAAGTATGATAACTAGATAAAATGACTGCGAAACAAAGCACAGAGACGAGCTAAAGAGAAAGAGAGAATGATAAGGAGAGAAAGAGAGAACAAAGGAACTCAATAACAAGGAGAAAACGATGAGAGACGAGAACGGGAGCTCTAGGTTAAGAGCTCAAGAACGAGAGAACGCCATTATGAAAAGTACGAAAGAACAACAAGAAAATAAGGTACCCTAGGAGACCTTACGGTTTATTCAAGGAAGGGAACCTTTGGACTAGCAATCAATCGAGCGGGCACATGGCTGCTCAATTGTTTTGCGTCCCTAAACGGCCACTTTTCAAGACCTTGTCTAGTCTTGACTTGAACTGGTCAAGAGATTCACTGTTGACAACTTCCCCTGGAAGTGCGTTCCACATACCGCAGAAACTGTAAGTGAAAAAATGTCCACACAGATTGCGGTTGTAACGCTTCAGTTCATGTTTGAAGCCGTGATTGCGCGTTCTGTTCTCACTCAGTATGAAAATATCCCGGTAGTCAACATTGTCGAACCCTCGAAGTATTTTGAAAACTTCGACGAGCTGACCACGCAGTCTACGGGTTTCCAGCGAGAACAGATCTAATTCCCTTAGTCTATCCTCATAACTTTTATGTCGGATAGAGGAAATCAGTTTGGTTGCCCTAGCTTGTACGCGTTCCAACCTTGCGATGTCCTTTCGAAACGAAGGACTCCAAAATTGTACGGCATACTCCAGGTGCGGCCGAACGAGGAAGTTGTACAGACAAAGTACTATCTCCTTGTTACGGTATCCAAACTGGCGCTTTATGTGGCCTAACATCCTTTGGGCTTTCTTCTCTGCCTCGATGCACTGTTTGGTGTAACTTGAGGTCGCTAGAGATAGTTACACCCAAGTCCTTCTCAGTGTCACTCGATTAAAGAGCAGTGCCCTTAAGAAAATACTGAGATTGGGGGTCCCTGTGGCCGATATGCATCACTCTGTATTTGTTCACGTTGAAAGGCATTTGCTACGTGTCCGACCACTCCCCAATCTTCCCAAGATCTTCCTGCAGGCGGGCAGTATTTCCATCCTTTGCAACGTTTATACCAAGCTTGGTATCGTCAGCAAATTTGGAAATCTTGGCAACCATGTCACCGTCCATGTCGTTGACGTAGATGATGAATAGTAGTGGTCCCAGGACAGAAACTTTAGGCACCCCGCTAGTAATGGGCACCCACTCAGAAGCCTGTCCATTCACCACCACCCGTTGCCGTCTGCCACTTAGCCAGTTCTTGATCCAGCCGGCTACCTTTCTGTCTATGCCAAGCGCTCGCACTTTCCAGAGAAGGCGGCGGTGTGGTACCTTATTAAAGGCTTTCTGAAAGTTTAGGTAGACTACATCCACCGCCTTGTCCCGATCGTGCTCACTGAAAACGAAGTGAAAGAATTCCACAAGGTTCGTCAGGCATGACCATTGCCTTCGGAAGCCGTGCTGGGAACTCCTCAGTAGCAGGTTTGAGTCTATATACGATGTCACTTTGTCCACCATCATGCTTTCCATGAGTTTACTGACTATCGAAGTCAGACTGATAGTTCGGTAGTTCGACGGTTGGTTACGGCCTCCTTTCTTGAAGATAGGAGTCACCTCCGCCTTACGCCAGTCTCTAGGAACTCATTTGGTCCGGTTTGACATGCTAAAGATTGCGCTCAGGTGTCGTGACACTTGATTGCGCACTTCTTTCAACACTTTAGGGAGAAACATATCCGGGCCAGGTGACTTATTTGTCATTAGGTCACTGATCTTCTTTTTGATTTCTCCTTTGGTGAAGTCCATATCCTCCAGCTTTTCCCCGGAGTAGGAATCCGTCGGCTGGGGGATGGGACCACACTGTTCAGTAAACACTAAAGAGAAGTAGTCGTTGAGGAGGTTAGCATTTTTTGCATCTGAATGCTTTAATGTCCCCTCCTCATTCCTCAAAAGGCCAATCGTTCGACGGATTGGTTCACGGCTGTTTACATATCCAAAGGACTCCTTTGGATTCTCTTTACAGAGTCTCGCCATTCGAAGTTCCTCAGACCGCTTAGCCGCCCTTATGCTGGACTTAACTCTCCTGGCTAGCCTCCGGTATTCGTCAAAGTCACCCGAGATCTTCGATTGCCGGTACAAAGTTCTCTTCTCCCTAAGCAGTTGGCCGATTTCTTGATTAAACCACTTTGGTTGAGCAGAAGACCGACGGGGGCATTTTAGAGAAATGAAACACGATTGAAGACTCATCAATGTGGTTTTGAAACTATTCCACGACTCTTCAACAGCATCGCACACTTCTAGCTTCACGTCAGTCAGTTCAGCACGAAGGCTTGCAAAGTCTGCTCTTCTCAAGTCAAGTTTCCTTGATTGACTGGCAACAGATCTTACCCTCGGGATCTTGATGCTAAATCTAACTAGCTGGTGATTACTGCCACCGAGCTCTTTACCTACAGAGAGATCCTCAACGATATCATCCTTAGAGGTGAAGACGAAGTCAACGATATTGTCTCCTCTCGTCGGTTCTCTGACCCATTGAGTGAGGAACTCGTTGTTGGCGAACTCCAAGAGTAGCGCGCTCTCGCCACAGGCTGCTCTGGTTTTCCAGTCAACTTGGCTGTTGAAATCGCCCATAACGATGCACACTCTGCCTTTAACCAGCTTACCGAGTATCTGGTACAGTTCCCTGTCCTTCTCAATGGGTTGGGAAGGGGGTCTATAAAGCAGCAGGGTCCTGTATCTGACAGGACCGATCTCTAGATCAACGACTAGGAGCTCGTGGTCGTATATAACGTTCGAGTTCGTAGATTTGATTGTATCCTTAACATACAACATTACACCGCCACCCTCTCTGTCTGGCCTATATTTGTGGAAGAGTTGGTAGCCAGGAACCGTGAATTCGCCTTCAAAGTCTCGGTTTGAGGTTTTTTTCCACGATTCTGTTATGGCTACCTTTTCGGGTTCTTCCGTCGCTACAAGACCACGGAGCTCAGGAAACTTGTTCCTGATTGACCTCGCATTAAACAGAAGAACTTTCAGGGAGTCCCCTAATGTAAGAAAGACCCCCTATACTCTTCCGTTTCCCGGCATCTTGTTTGTCGCGGTGGCACCATTTTTGACAACCTCCGAGAAGGTTGTTTGGGGAGTGACTCGGGCGTACTGGCGTACGTCCGCCCTCCCAATGGGCCGAACACTCCTTTGGGTGCGCTCCACGACATCCTGGATGAGGTTAGCTAGGAACGCCATGCCCTTAAAGGAGAGGTGCACCCCGTCCCTTCGGTAGAGGTCTTTTCTACCATAGAATACGGCGTACGGGTCGACAAAAAAGAGAATAAGAACAAGAACGAGAATGAGAACGAAAGCTAAAGAAAGAGAACGAGAAAACGAGAATAAGAGAATAAGAAAGTGATAAGGAAAACCAAAGGAAGAGAACGACAGATTAAGGTCAATAGAACCAGAAACCGAGAACGAGAGGCCGAAACGAGAGAAAGGGAAGGAGAGAACGGAAACTAAAGAATAGAGAGCGAGAGCGAGAAGATATATATATATATATAAATATATTTAATATATCTATCTATCCACCTACTCATTCTTATTTCCATACATCTAATTTATCTTTATTACGAAATGCCTTCTCTAAAAATTCATAGAATGTAGAACTTTAAATAGAACTTAATGAGTTTAAGAAAAATAAATCGAGTTCAGTGGGCAACGAAGTTTGATGGGAAAGACTTTTCGAACAAAACTCAGGCCAATGCTGCCTTTTAGAGTGATTGCTCACAGACCGAGAGAATTTCCCCTGGGCTAAAATCTTCTGAGAAAGACAATCACGTACTTACTTAGATAGAAAACTAACTGTAACTGAAAATTAATTCGCACCGAGTGGTTCCAATTAGGCCATTTTCGTTCAGCAAGCATTTGGATGGGGGAATTTGGATTGGCCAAGAGGAAACACTTCGCCTGGCTGATTGTAGATAAGCCGCAAGAACTCTAATTAATCGCTGAATGGAATCGAATTTGGGTTGATTTTGCTTCGGGTCGCTGGCCGGCAACGCCCCGTTGTTCGCATCACACGTCAAATTGTGGATCCGGTGTCAATGAACTCACTGAAATTCAGACATTAAAGGCATAAAAAAACATTTAATATTTAAACGTTAAATTAAATGGTTCAATTTTAACCCTAGCGACGCCATAATTTTTGCAATTTCTAAATAATAAATCACACCAACTCTATTTTCAGATTTAATTTACTTATGTGATTTAATCAAATTTCTCCTTAAATTTCGATATATTAAATTTATTCAGGAAGTTTATTTACCTTAATTTAGTATTCACGTTTCAGGTGGTTGAATTATTGGTTGCAGTAGTAAGTTGCGCCATCCGCCCGTCGCACCGTGGACGACATCTCCCGACCGGATAATGAAATGTGCATAAAAATGAGAATGAAAATCGTAGAAAAGCCCAGAGGGACCAGGAGCTGTCCCTCGTTATGAAAGGGGAGGTATAGCCCTTCGGGATTACGGGGGCTGGAGGTGGCATGAGTTCCCCCACTTGGACATTTAGATATGAGCACCACTATAAGGGACACTAGTACTCCACGCCAGGGAGTACCTCCATACTTGCATTTCAAATGGGGTTTTATTAAAGTCATAAAGACGAGATGGCTGTTCTTTACACACAAGTAAGGATTAAAGTGTAATAGAATGGGTTTAAAAATCTTCTGCTCTTGGCAAACAACCTTCATAGAGGAAGAAACCACTCTCTCGCACCTAATTCGCTCTGTGTACCGCCTCTGTGTACCTTCTTTTCGGTTTACGTTGATACACATGCGCCACCAACATCCATTAACGCGTCTAGAGGTCGGGCACCTAATAGGTCCGAAAATCCGGAAGAGAGTAGGCAAGAGCACATAGATAGGAGATATAGTCCACCAACTCTATTTTTCACGTTCAAAATCTCCTAAAATTTCACGTTCATTGTTTCAAAGGCAAAATGAGAGATTATATATCGAATAGTAAAACCTCGCCAACCTTTGTGTGAGAGTGGTTAAGGACCACAACTCTTCACCCCCAACTGGTGGAGTGGATCGCGTCTCTTCCCCCATAATTGGTAAAGTGGCTTTCCCTCTGCCAACTTCTGAGCTGCCTTCAGGCAGCTCCACATAAAAAGATTAGGTGCCTCCCCGAGCTCCTATTCTTTGAATTCGATTGGAGCCCTATCAACCTCTTCGAGGGGAAAGAGGGTTTCACCTTATCCTATGTCTCTGGTTAGGAAAACTTTGCCTTTATCCCCTTCCTCAGAAGGACACCCTTGTGCCCTCCCCTAGCATTTCGATCCGCAAATCATGACGTTCTTGGGTTCCGGCTCTCCGTTTTTTACAATTGGAGGCGAAGACCACCTACAACTTTCAGCACCAGCATAGGCAAGGAGCCTATCGATTTCCCTATTGGTCTCACGAAGCCACGAGAGAGTGGGCGAAAGGAGGACCCTAGGCGAGCAGGCACTTAAGAGTGCCCTTACCACAGATGGCAGGTTTTTTGTCAGGTAGGAAAGGTTACTCGGTGGGTCCAACCTTCGAGCAAGAATCCACACTGGGCTAAGTCCTCTTAAGGTGACACGGTCCCTCTTAGACTCCAAGGGACGAAACGTCTCTCCTTCTTCCGGTGAAGCTCCATAAATGGCCAGGTCCTTTGCCATTTCCGTTAAAGAACAGGCCAAGGTTAGGCCGTGCCGCCTCGACACTATTAGAAAGAGTTAGAGAGAAAGAGAGAAGAGGGCATACACATCCCTTCTCCTTCACAAGAACCCCCCCCCCCAAAAAAAAAACAAACAAACAAACTAATAAGACTAAGAGCTCTTCTCACTCATGAATTGTTACGGGGCGACTTTGGAGGTGACCAGATTAAGCAGGGATCATTCCACTCCCGAGCGCCTTTAAGGGGAGGAGGCAAAGCCCTCACAAAAAGAACAGAGTCATCAGATGAATGTAATCTCAGAGATGTAAGGTCTATCATCGAGTAGTTAACAGGTTATCCGTTCGAAGGTTGGAAGAATGTTTCCGAAAGAACACCGGTATTATCAGCGTCAAACATTCGCTAGGGTTCTTGGTAGAGGGAAGAGGGCAGAAGTGATACCATTAGGCTACATCGGCCACACAAACAGCACATGCAGATGTGCTAAGTGAGATGAACCCTAAATCTGTAATCTGTAGTAACTGCTCCAAGGCCTTACACGATAAAGCTGCATCTTGTAGAATAAAGTGTGAGAGTAGTAGAGATTCGCACTCTCTTACTTCGAAACACCGCGACTCGTATTTGATTGCAAAGGATGTGTTTGCCGTCAAGGTTGTGTAGCAAAGGGCAAAAACTCTCCTGCTACAAACAGTAAAGCCTTATCTACTAGAGAACGGCCACAGGGAGCTAGTCAGCCCACTACACCTAGATAATTGTTTACTAGGAAAAACTGATATTCCCATTATTCGTGCCCCAATGCTCAGGTCCCCTCAAGGCCTGGCCTTTTGCAACCTGCGGGCGTTAAATGGTGTTGGTTATAGAGGTTCCAATGCCTCTTTTCTGATACGGTATGAGGAAACTGGTCAAGTTCTTGGAACCAGAATGAGGGCTGAGGGGATAGTTGAAGAGAAACAGGAATGCTTAGAGGGAACAAGGAGGAAGCGAACCAATAAATAATACAGGGTCTCCCAATGACTTCAATTCAACCCAGTGACCAGGTGTCCCTAATTTGCTCTCTCTTCGGGCAGAGCAGTTCCTCCTGGTAGCAATGGTAGATAAACAAAAGGTTGAGGCGATGTGTATCAGATTTTTTTTGTGTGTGTGTGAATAATATGTGCAGAGAAGGCAGGTGTGACCATTGAGGTTTTGGGGGAGGAGTTTTGTGTGAAGTGAATGTTTGTTGATCTCTGTTCGAGAGAGAGAGAGAGAGAGAGAGAGAGAGAGAGAGATAGAGAAAGAGCAGAGATTGTTTATCAAAGGAATTTTATAAATTGACGGTGAAAAAAAAGATAAACACATAATTTCATTATAGCAAACAGCCTGTTGTCAATAAACAAATGGAACGAAAAGGTCAAATGACAGCTTTGTGGGAATGGAGTTTTTGTGACCGAAAGAACGAGTACATGAGTGCGTGCAACTTTTGTGTACATGGATCTCTACATATATATATATATATATATATATATATATATATATATATATATATATATATATATATATATATATATATATATATATATATACATAATTACATAATGGCTTTTGGTTTAATAATAGTTTTCATTTATGAAAAACTAAAATTTTTAGCAATAATTAAACAAATTCCATCGGTTTATATGGTTACACGCGATTAAAAGAGGAAAAAAACATAGTGCGCTATTTCCCACCTTCTTCATGCGTTCCTGCGTATGAAGTTGTATGGCGATGTTTACCCTTAAATAAAGTGGTTTATGAAACAAAAGCTCGACGCGTGGAAAGTATTTCTGACTCCGAGCTTGAAATAATGAAGATCTGACTCTTTGTTGGCCTCTCTCAACCAGTGTAAATCGAATTACCGACAGGTCATCAGCATCTCTTTTACAGACCCTCTCATAATAAATGCAGTTAGATTTATCAAACATTAAGTTTAATTAAGTCCTATTTGGTAAAAACTTACATTTTCAAGAATTTATATACGTACATATATCTCATAATTGATTTTATGTCATGACATACCTTAATAAGTTTTAAATGTAAATATGGTAGGTATGAATCCTATAAGACACGATTTAATCGAAAAGTATATCCGGTTTTAGTTTTATGAATATAGAAATTGGTAAAATGCTACAGTAGTGACACCCAGGAAAAGCTGCATTAAAAACGGACTAATGTGGGCGAAGTTAGTAGATTTGCGCATCCCTAGTGTCTTAACACACGAATTTAGTAGGGTATGACGTTTGCACGCTTTCATTTACTATAATTTCATTTTCTTGCAAACTTTTATGTCATAATCCTCTCTCTTGGTTGCTGATGTTTTAATAAAAATAAGTATATTATTTCACATTACACACTGGTAAATATATGTACAAAAGTTTGTAAAATACGATTGTGTCTTCAAGTTAACGTAAAGTGTTAACTTCACTAATAGGCGTGGAATTCACGAAAATGGTTACGGTTGAAAACTAAAATTCAAAGATATTGACTGTATTTAAAAACACCTATTTAGCAACAATTAAAATATTGACTACTCCATAAATGCCTGGTAGCGTGGCTTCAATCATTTCAGACCGCAATCTGGGGCTGTTTCCCTAATACATATAACGTATTAAGTAAAGCTGCCAAAAATAATAATTAGCAGCAATATAAAAAACGGAGATTAATAATAAATAAAAGCGTAATTAATTTCTATAGTTTAATGAACAAAGCTGCAATTGGGAAATAAAATAAAAATATTATTTATGAATGGAAAGGAAGATGGATAAGTGTAAAGAGATATTTGAAACAAAATATGTTCGTTATTACCTAACAAGTGCAGAAATACTGTTTTTAATAAGATAATCATTTCAGTAGGATATACAAACAGCAATAACGTGCAGCAAGCGCGGCTGAGTTGCTTCACTAACATTATTGGTACCTTTATTAACAATTTATTTATAACTCGACTTATCACTTGAAAATGTTAAATAACTATGACAATTAGGCCTAGTTTCAATCAAGATTATAACTATGTCTCAGGAACTTTTTAAATTAAGTTTTACTAATCTAGTAATATTTGAGTTCAATGTACGCCTGGAGATTAAACTTGTTACAGGTCATTTTATTTTAACTTGAGCAAAATATCTTGCCTTCTTTTCGTTAGCAAATCTATCACCCTGCAACCCGTCTATCTGTCAAATTTTAACGGGATTTAAATCAATCAAAATAAATATATTCAACAATCGTTCCTGGTCCAAATATCACACGCTAACTCTCTCTTTCTTCTTTTACACATTTGTATACATAAAAAAAAACATTTAAAATCCCTAAGAGCTCTTGAATTGCGCTTCAAACACTAAATATTTATTTTGATGTGGATAAATACGGAAGGAAAAAAATATTAGTTTTTGTACCATTTATGCGAATAAAATGTTGGATTTAGGCGACTGAATATACAAACCAAAGTGCATATCTCAATTTTTTTTTTTTTTAGTTGGCCGATTATTCTAATATCTTCTTAGGACTAGTACTTTTTTACAAAGGTATGGTAATATAGTCATGGAAAATAGCTTGGGAGGAGCTATCTATGATCACTAGAAACATAGCTTTAGGTGAAATAAAAGCATTTCTTTCCTTGTGAACCGCCAAATCAAATCCCCCTTTTCCTCTCATATTTCTGGTGATGGTAATCTGTAAATGCCGCACCTCAAGTGATATTAAATACCACCTTTTTTTAATAAAAAACAAAATGTAACTAGTAATAGTATTTCAGATGGTACATTTTCTTGATGGAATAAAGAATTAAAGCATTCACAAAGCCAGCCAGCCAACCACAACCTTGTCAACAATTGACTGAATGGAGCACGGTGATAGATAGGTAAAGTAACATCTCCATTTCCTTTCTGATAAGCATCATATTCCATTGCAATATGACCTACCTACCTGTCTACTTATCTCTTCGAGGCATCGTAAATTTAAATACCATCTTTTCATCAGTAAAAAAATTACATTGGAAGGACTATATCCACCTTTTGCACTGTATTAAAAAGCATGTTGCAAAGAGCTGCAACTATGTTGGAATGTTTTGTTTGAAGTTTATCATTAAACTCTCACTCATTTAGAATTCTGAAGAAGTTCGGAAGAAAGAGTGCATTAGGATATATTAAAATGTGTAGTGGATACATAACCCGAATAGGATAAGAACACGGTGGGGTGTAAATTTCCTGAAATGGGGTTTAATCAAGAATGTCCTCATATTCTCCTTGAACACAACGTAAAATTTTTATTATCTAGAACATACATATGCGTGTTACTATTGGTTCAGAAATACAGGGTTCCCATCAAATATGGTACCTCAACAAAAATCATGCAGGAAAACATGTTAGGGTATGTATGGTTTATGTTTGAGCTAGAGAATGAATGTCAGAAATAAATATAAGTATTTTTTTATAGAACGAAATTTTTTAAAATTATTTAATTTTCATTGATTTCCAATATTTAATGGTCACCCTGTATTTATGGACAGCGACACTCTTAGCCCTAATTTAGAGTTATTGTAATTTTTGAATGAATTTATTCCTAAAATATGAAAAGCACTCGCATCTTTGCACCATTTTATAATTCCTGAAGTTTGAATTAATTGTCTTTTACATGCTATATTCTCAGAATTTGGGGTAGACAATGGTCCTTTTTTCCTTTCTGGGCTTTTGTTAGTTGATATTTGACCTTTTAAAGTGGTCTTTCAGACGTGTTTAAACCATTTTCAGAGAAGCTGTTGCATTATGGTAATTTTCCCAAATCGCTACAATGCAAAATCGAGCTAAATAGCGAAGAACCAACAGAAGATGCAAAACTATTTCAGATTGCAAATGGACGAAATCATTCTTTTGTGTTACACGAAACCGGCTGAAGCAAACACTCTTAATTACCCTCTAACCGCTCTCTTTTCCTCTAGCTCATCAATCAACAAGCAATTGTAAATGGGCTATTTGTTAGGTAAGAAGTCTGATTATAATCATAATTATTATATTAATAATTATTAACATTGGGCACCAGCACGATAGCTGCTAAAACGTCCGTAAGAAAACCATTCCAGTTATTCTGCATTCTGAGGGTAAACAAAACTTTAGTTACTTCAACAGAACCCTGGCCATCGACTAGAATTGCTAATAACACAGATTCGTAGTATCTCCCTAGGAACAAACAACAACAAGTACCACACAAGTTACAACATAGGGACCATTTTTTCATCGTTCAAATCAGTAAAGGTAAAGGCACCCAGAATCAATCCTGTTCTAAATTACTGAATAAAGATTTGGACAAAATGTCCGCTTTAATTGCGGACAATTCTCAAATTCCCATTTTTACATACGACACCCAGAATAGGATCCAAGATTTATATTTCGCGTTTTTACTCATGTAGCTCAGAGGGATATCTACCAGCTCCAAATTGACAAATCCTAGAAACTAAACCAATTGATATATTAAGAATGCTAAAGAAAGGGGGCATTCTACATAAAGGAGCTACGATGTCTTAGTAACAAGGAGTAACAAGAAGTAACAAGGAAAGTAAGTACCCTAGGAGACCTTACGGTCCATTCAAAGAGGGTACCTTTGCACTAGCAATCGAACAGGCACATGGCTGCTCAATTGTTTTGCGTCCCTGAACGGCCGCTTTTCAAGATTTTATCTAGTCTTGACTTGAACTGGTCAACAGATTCACTGTTGACAACTTCCACTGGAAGTGCGTTCCACTTACCGCAGATACTGTAGGTGAAAAAATTTCCACACATATCGCGGTTGTAACGCTTCAGTTCAAGTTTGAAGCCGTGATTGCGCGTTCTGTTCTCACTCAGTGTGAAAATATCCCGGTAGTCAACATTGTCGAACCCTCGAAGTATTTTGAAGACCTCGATGAGCTGACCACGCAGTCTACGGGTTTCCAGCGAGAACAGATCTAATTCCCTTAGTCTATCCTCATAACTTTTATGTCGGATAGAGGGAATCAGCTTGGTTGCCCTGGCTTGTACGCGTTCCAATCTCGCGATGTCCTTTCGCAATGAAGGACTCCAAAATTGTACGGCATACTCCAGGTGCGGTCGGACAAGTGAGTTGTACAGGCACAGTACAATCTCCTGGTTCCGATAACCAAACTGGCGCTTAATATAGCCTAGCATGCTTTGGGCCTTTTTCTCCGCCTCAATGCACTGTTTCGAGAACTTGAGGTCACTAGTGATTGTAACACCCAAGTCCTTTTCAGTGTCACTCAATTCAAGAGCAGTGCCCTTAAGGATATACTGAGATTGGGGGTTTCTGTGGCCGATATGCATCACTTTGCATTTCATCACGTTAAAAGGCATTTGCCACGTGTCCGACCACTCCCCAATCTTCCGAAGACTGTCCTGCAGGCGGGCAGTATTTCCATCCTTTGCAACGTTCATACCAAGCTTGGTATCGTCGGCAAATTTGGAAATCTTGGCAACCATGTCACCGTCCATGTCGTTGACGTAGATGATGAATAGTAGTGGTCCCAGGACAGAACCTTGAGGCACCCCGCTAGTAACGGGCACCCACTCAGGAGACTGTCCATTCACCACCACCCGTTGCCGTCTGCCACTTAGCCAGTTCTCGATCCAGCCGGCTACCTTTCCGTCTATGCCAAGCGCTCGCACTTTCCGGAGAAGACGGCGGTGTGGTACCTTATCAAAGGCTTTCTGAAAGTCTAGGTAGACTACATCCACCTCCTTGTCCCGATCGTGCTCACTGAAAACGAAGTGAAAGAATTCCACAAGGTTCGTCAGGCATGACCGCTGCCTTCGAAAGCCGTGCTGGGAACTCATCCGTAGCAGGTTTGACTCTAAATACGACGTCTCTTTGTCCACCGTGATGCTTTCCATGAGTTTACCGACTATCGAAGTCAGACTGATAGGTCGGTAGTTCGACGGTTGGTTACGGTCTCCTTTCTTGAAGATAGGAGTCAACTCCGCCTCACGCCAGTCTCTAGGAACGCATTTGGTCCGGATTGACATGTTAAAGATAGCGCACAGATGTCGTGATACTTCATCGCACACTTCCTTCAACACTTTAGATAGAAACCCGTCCGGTCCAGGGGACTTATTCGTCTTTGGTCAGCAATCTTTTTCTTTATTTCTCCTTCGGTGAAGTCCATTGCCTCCAGCTTTTCCCCCGAGTAAGAATCCGTCGGCTGGGGAATGGGACCACACTCTTCAGTAAACACTGAAGAGAAGTAGTCGTTGAGGAGGTTAGCATTTTCTGCATCTGAATGCTTTAGTGTCCCCTCCTCATTCCTCAAAGGGCCAATCGTTCGACGGATTGGTTTACGGCTGTTCACATATCCAAAGAACTCCTTGGGATTCTCTTTACATAGTCTCGCCACTCGGAGTTCCTCAGACCGCTTAGCCGCCCTTATGCTGGACTTCACTCTCCTGGCTAGCCTCCGGTATTCGTCAAAGTCACCCGAGATCTTCGATTGCCGGTACACATTTCTCTTCTCACTAAGCAGTTGCCCGATTTCTCGAGTAAACCACTTTGGTTGAACAAAGGACCGACGGGGACATTTCAGAGGGATAAAACGCGATTGAAGACTCATGAATGTGGTTTTGAAACTGTTCCAAGAGTCTTCAACAGCATCGCACTCTTCTAGCCTCGCGTCAATCAGTCCCGCGCGTATACCTGCAAAGTCTGGACTTCTAAAATCGAGTTTCCTTGATTTACTAGTTGCAGGCTCTGCCTTGGGGACTTTGACTACAAATCTAATTAGTCGGTGGTCACTGCCACCGAGCTCTTCGCCAACAGAGAGGTCCTCAACGATGTCATCCTCAGAGGTGAAAACCAAGTCGAGGATATTGTCTCCTCTCGTTGGCTCTCTCACCCATTGAGTGAGGAACTCATTGTTCGTGAACTCCAGGAGTAGTGCGTTCTCGCGACAGGGTTCCCTGGTTTCCCAGTCAACTTGTGTGTTGAAATCACCCATGACGATACACACACTGTCTTCGACAAGTTCTCCTAGTAGCTGGTACAGATCTCTGTCTTTTCCAACGAGTTGGGCAGGAGGTCTATAAAGCACCAGGGTCCTGTATTTGGCAGGACCTATCTCTAGGTCAACACCTAGTAGTTCATGGTCGGATATGTTGTTGCAATCCATCGAGTTGAGAGTATCCTTGACATACAACACCACACCGCCACCCTCTCTGTCTGGCCTATCTTTCAGGAAGAGCTGGTAACCGGGAATCGTGAATTCACCTTCAAAATCTCGGCTTGAGGTTTTTATCCACGACTCTGTTATGGCCACCATCTCAGGTTCCTCTGTGACTACGAGGCCACGGAGCTCAAGAAACTTATTCCTGATTGACCTCGCATTGAACAGAAGAACTTTGAGGGAGTCCCCTAGTGTAGCACTCCCTACGCTCTTCCGTTTCCCGGCTTCTCTGTTTTCGTAGTCACACCCTTTTTGACGACCTCCGAGAAGGTCGTTCCAGGAGTGACACGGGCATGCTGGCGCACGTTCGCTTTCGCTCTGTTTCGAACGCTCCTTTGGGTGCGTTCCACGACATCTTGAATTAGGTTGGCGAGAAAGGCCTTCCCTTTAAAGGAGAGATGTATCCCGTCCCTTTGGTAGGGGTCGTCTCTACCGATAAAGGTATGATAGGGGTCAACGAAGAAGACTCCTTCTGCCGTGCAGAGATCCGCCAACCTTCTGTTCACTGCAACGTTTCTTTCGTGAGCGGTTCGGGATGGACCTCTTCTCGGAAGCATCCCAACCACGACACGTTTGCGGGTTTTAAGCCCTATGTCGTCCACAGCTCCCATCACTGTTTGGATGGTCTTACCACTGAGGCCAACCTTACCCCCTCTGAGGTAGAGGTCGTTGCCGCTCACCATCAGAGCAACAACTGAATTACTTAGAAATCTGAGCTTTCTCTGCCTCTACTCTGATGTTGTGGTTACCCCGTCCTGACAGGCAGCTTACCTTCACGCTAGTGCAAAGGCGGGCCGCTAGCAGCGGCTGCAGATCCCGTGTTTGCGAGTCACCAATGAGGGTGACCTTCGGACACTTGGTCTCTGAAGATGGGGTCTTCCCTTGTGAAAGAGGCCTCCTCTTTTCCTCTTTACTCTCCACATTCTTATCTTTCTTTTTCTTCTTGCTTATCTGTTTTTCTTCTATTTTTGGTTCTACTTTTGTTTCAACTATCTTCTTTTTCTTTTTTTCTTCGTTTCTCCTTTCTTCTTTTTCTCCTTTTCTCTCGCCTCAGCTGCCTTAGGCTCAGATGATGCTAGAATGTCTGCTTCATTACCAGGGGATTCCGACACGTCAGTGGGCGGCGCCTCTTCTAGGCATCGAACCTGAGCTACGTTAAGGGCTTCGAGCTTCTCCAACTTTCCCTCAAGGACCTTAGCTCTCTCCTCTGAGACTCTATAGAGGTCTTTTAATTTTTCCACCTCTCGCGTCAATATGCAAGTAGTGCAGATACTTTCAGGGCTGCATTTTGAGTAGCAGCCCTCCGGAAAGTCAACGCACCACTTTTCTAACTGGCATATTGCACAGTTGTGTTTGAGACGAACGGGTCCTCTTTTGCCTGTAATTTTGAGCGCTTTCTCTCTCTCTGAAAACTCGTGACCAATCAATGATAAAAAAGGGGGGTTGGTGAGTTCTCCCAGCGTGAGTCGCTCCCGCTTATCCATCGGAGAGGTTTCGGATCTTTCAGAAGGCACGCTCCATGTGCTGCTGTTCGTCCGACCGAATCGTCAAACCTCGGCGTGCCGTGGCTCCCAACCAAGCAGCACTGACTGTCCCCGAAGGGGCCATCGATTTCTCACCAGGTGAACAACAACGAAGTACGCCCCTTACTAAACTCCTACTAGTTCCCTTCACAACGGCCAGGATCTCGGAGTAGCGTTCAATGGATATCCCGCCACACCAAGGAACTTGACCCAAGGCTTTTTATTGGCCTGGCAACCAACATGGGAACAAAGGGCCGTCACCTCGGACCAATGCTACCATAAGCACCCGTCAACGGGCACTGGGAACGGTCAATAATTACGCGCCAGGGAAGGGGTTAACGGGGCACTACCCTCATCCCATTCATCGTGCCCCAACGCCTAGGACACCTCTAGTCCTAGTCTCTCGCAACCAGTGAGCGTCGATTGGCGTTGTTTATAGAGGTTACAAAGCCTCTCTTCTGACGCATGAGGTAGCTGCCAGGTCCTTATAGGTAGATAGAGGAAGAAAGGTAAAGAGTGACACGATAGGAGTAGGCTTTTTTTGTTGTTTTTTCTATTTGTATGTGTGGGAGATAGGATAAAAGTAAAAAAGAAGAGGGATAGAGTAGAAAAAGGAAAGAATGACGCACTTAGTCTGGAACCTCGTTTTCGACCAAATCGACAAGGGAAGCCCTACCAGGGGTACCCAGAATAGGTACCCCCGCTGACATAGCTCGAAAAGTCCAAGGTCCACACAAGCTCTCTTCCCGCGACAAGGGGGCGTCACCTCTCCCTCTATTTTCATGAAAATGAGCTAGTGGATGACCACAATGGGTGATTTTCTCAATTTTCTGCAATAGAAAAAAATAAAACAGTTAGTGAACTCAAAATTAGTATTTAAGCATTCGAAAGGTTAACCTGTATTTGAAAGTTAGCTGAGTGCCACTCCTAACTCATTAACTTAGGCCACGAATTTATCAATCACCCTTTGTGCATTTAAATTCAATTAAGTGGTTCTGGCAACCAAATGGTTTCCCTTAAAATATATTTGAAGACAATTTCTACACTACAATATTACGGGCGTATCATAATTAATTGCTGAAAATTAATCCTTGGAATAAAAAAACAACAAGAAATGCAATTAATAACTTACCTAAAAGAAATTACCTTCATTGAGTGGGGTTGTTGACATATGTGGAAGCGACATAGTTGTGAGCTAGGGGTGCTATGCATATTTATTAGCTTTTCGTAATTTCGGTCTCCCTTTTGGGCAGCCTAACAAGCTTGTTTGTAATGGTTTGTCACATTAAGTAACACTACTGTAAGTGTTCTGTTTCTTTGTAAAAATCTATCACGGGTGGTTTGGTTTTGTCTGACCTTCTTCACCTTCCTAATTTATTCGATCACATTGTCATTAAATGCAGAAATGTGATTGTGAACTAGAGTAATGCCAGGGTATCATTTCCATACAAGGTTCTGCATTACGAACCATCGCATCTAGCTCGTTCGTTTGGGAACCGAATATTTGTTAGTACTCCGATGTAAATTTGTATACAAAATTTAAACAACAAATTATTCAACTTCAGATTCGTTTGAACTCTGATGTATTTGCAACAAGTAAATTTATATTTTATAATGCGATAAAAAAATAAATATTCGGGTCAAAAGGTTGTTCACACGAAAACTTATTGGGAGTAAACAATTACTATGTGTATGGCTAACCACATTACCAATAATTCACCCATCATGCCTATGGCACGAGGAGAGGGGGGCACCCCTTATCTACGCCTTGCCTCACCTAAGGTTTTCCCGATGCAGTGTAAAGTTTCTGGCCATTTCCATAATCACTGCATACCACAGGGTGCATTGCTGTTTATCTGCTATCTTGATTAAATTTTTGATGTTATTTAGGCGACTATGTCACATATATTTATAATGTAAAATTTGCCCATGTATTGATATTATTTTAGTATTATATTAAGTTGTCAAGAATTAATGTCGTTTTAGGAAGAATTACAAAAAACGCGTATATATTTTAAAGCTTTATTGATGCTTTGGCATATTCTAAGCTAGCAATGGATAACCCAACTTAGAGTAACGTCAATAAAAGATCAGAACGCCTGTATTTCCATCACAACATCTTCCATAACATTTCCCACATAAATTCCTGAGTTTGCAAAAATTGATGTACAATAACCTATAGGTATAAACTAAGTATAGTTAAAGGGTATGCAATTTGGAGGAATAAAACTAAAGTTATCAACGATAAGCAATTTACTAGAAAAAATTGAAGTGTCCAAAATGATACGAACCCCTAGGATTCACGTTGATAGACCCAGTATTGTTTGCATAGCAACTAACCTAAATTTAATCTCGGTTCGTTAGGTCATACTCTTGCTAGTTGTCGGCTAGCCAATTACCTATAAAATATGTCAGGCCTCCCTCTCTCCGAGAGCTGATCGTAAAGCTGCTCTACGAAGATATTCTTTCAAGTGGAACCATTGTAGAGACTATCAAGCTTTCCATAATTGTAGTCCCTAATATTCTGTCAACTCATGATAAAACGGATTTATGTCAGGCGGGTAAATCATTCGGTAGTCCAAGGAAGACGTCAAAAAGGGAAGACCGAGCCATTACCTAAATTGTGAAGAAGGACCGTTACAAGACGACTATCAATGTCTCCACGCAGACTGTGCTACGTCGGCTGGAGGAACACAATTTTCCCTTTCGAACACTCGCGGTTAAGTCATTGATCAATCCGAAGAACAAGAAAACTCGACTTTATTCGCCACTGAGCAGGTGATATGGCTGGGAGGCCATTGAAGCCAAATCCACTTTAGTGACGATCTATGTTCAAATTTTTCCGATTCGATGGCAAGATGTTCGTTCGTCGTAGAGCAGGCAAAAGATTGTCTGTCAATTGCAACCTAAAAAGTGTAAAGACTTGCGGAGGAAGTGTCATGGTCTAGGGAATGATTTCAGTAGAAGGCACTGGGCCACTTGTGCGCTTACGGGGCAGAATGAATGGAATATACAAGGAATTAATTGCTTCCACATCATATTTTGTCCCATATGCGAGTCTTCTAAGCACAACCTACAATTTTAATTCAGGATAACACCCCCTTATATCAACAAACTCCCTTGCCACAAAACCATCATTCAACCATTTATTTATTAACGCCAGATTGTAACACTCATAATCCTGCCTTCAAACTTTGTTATTCTTTTCCCTCGACCTCTCTTTCAAATTCTTTTGATACACGATCTCTCTCTATCTTTCTCCATATCTGTCTCTATCTCTCCCCTATCTCTCTCTCTCTCTCTCTGTCTAACAAACATTTAATTCAAACAAAACTCCTTTCCCCAAAACCCCAATGGTCACGCTCACCTTCTCTACACATATAAAAGAACACAGATGCACAAAATTAACACGGTCCATCACTTCGTCTTCATCGTTAGGAATCTATCCACCCACATCGGTGAATAGGATTCACCAAGCTCCAGCCCTTCATCATTAAATATCAAATTCAAAAATAAATTTAATTTTATCAAGTCATTTATAAAATCCAAATACGAATTTATTTGATGGACACCCTCAAGAACGAACTCAAATCATGTAGCAGAGATGGTATATTGTTCCAACCCGAAACTGGTGAACCCGACACAATCAATCAAGTTATCGACAAAGGTCCCTCTCGCTATATACTTATATATATATATATATATATATATATATATATATATATATATATATATATATATATATATATATATATATATATATATATATTTATATATACATATATAAATAACTTTGTGAGGATATTTAATAATAGACTACCAACCTTGTTTGTGGGAGATTTAAACGCGAGATGCTTAGATACCGGCTATAAAAGGAGGAACCAAACATGAAAGGACTTACAATGCCTAATAGAAAGAAGAATATCAGAAGACTGGGACCACACTTTCCAACATACATCGTAAATACAACAGCAGCTACTCCAGATATCTACCTTGCAAACTACAATTTAGCTTTTAACTACCAAGTGGAACCTGTTGATGTTCTCAGCAACCACCATATAGCAACGCTATTAACCATAACCAACAACCAATACAAATACCCTCTAAACAGTGGAAGGCGCATCATAGAGCTGACTAAGGAAAATACAGACAAGAATTAAATGACTACGAACCGAATAGATTAAATGAAGCCACTTTAGAGGAAATCGACCATGAGTTAGAGAAAATAAGAACACAGATACAAACAGCCGACGAAATCGCTATAACAAGAAACACCTACAAAACTATTAAATACTTATATGGACAGACGAAATGAAGACTAAAAATGCGGAAATTAAAACGATAAACGAGGACATTATAATAAATGGAATACCAAGAGAAAAATACTGTAATCTGAGAACGAAGGGGGGGAGGGAAATACTTAGCGGATAGAGAAAATAAAGATTAAGGACAGAGACGGGAAATTAATCGAAGATGAACGCGAGATTGAAAGACTTTTCAGGGAACACTGTAGAGGAGTGTTCAATGTAAGCGAAGAGGAAAAGGAAAACTATGACATAGACTTCGAAAACCAGATAATTGACGAATTAAGTGAACGGATTAAGATGACTTTTCCACATCACTACGTAGAAGAGGAACGGTATGCGAACGAAGGATTTAACACAGATATCACAATCGAGGAATTAAAGAACAGTATCTCCAATATTAAACAAAAGGCCCCTGGAAAATCGGGACTCACCAGAGAAAATTATATAGAAGTACCAGATGATATACTCGAGGGGATAAGGAACGTATTTAACGCCTGTATAAACCTGGGATACTTACTCGATTAATTAAAGATAGCCAAAATGATATTCATACTGAAAACGGGAAAACCACCTTCGGAGGTCGAAAACTTCCGACCTATATCCTTTTTCCACTTCATCGGGAAGGTGTTTGAAAAATCCATAGCACAAGATTAAATGGATATCTCACGGAAAACAATCTCTGGAACAATCAACAATTCGGCTTTAGAAAGAACAGGAATACGGAGACGACCTTCAGCGTAATTACAGAAAAAATAAGCAAAGTGAAAAGAGAGAAATGCATTATGGACATTGTATGCCGGCACGTATCAAAGACATTCGATAAAGTCTGGCAAAGAGGCATACAACATAAAATTCTAAATCTGGAAATGAACAACCTTAATGCAGGCCTTGCTCAGGAAGGGTGTTTAAGTCCTTGGACATTTCTCCACCCAGGAGCGAGGGCTGTGTGAACATACAATACGTAAATGATTTCACTTAATTAATTCCCTGTGTTTATCGGAACCCAAAGATGCAGGCCAGATTAACGGCAACAGAAATAGAAAATCTAAATGAGTATGAACGCAAATGGAAAATTAAAACTAATAAAGATAAATTCAAAATCATACCTATGTATCGCAAAAAACTATCCGACGTTTATGTAGCTGGAGAGCGATACAGGTATAACGGTAAAGGCAATATTTTAGGCCTAACTATTACCAAAAATGGTTACAAGAAACACGTGACTGAAAGAATAAACAAAGCACGAGGCATGCTAACTTTACTTTACAGATTAAGAAATCTAAACATGAGAAATAAGAAAAAAATCTACCAGACCGTTATAGAGGCTACTTTGATATATCCAACAATTGCCATGTACGAGGGGAGGTCAATAAGTTTTGCAATTCGGATATAAAGAAACGAGATATAAGGAAAAGTGGTTTATTATTTTTCAATATAACTAGCCTCGACTTCAATGCACTTGCGCCACTTGTCCCTGAGGCTTCGAATTCAAGACAACCAGAAATCTCCCGACTGCTGTTCAATTCACTCCTGGACGGCGAGCTGGACATCTTCATCGTCTCCAAACCATCGTCCATGCAGTGCAGACTTGAGCTCGCGAAATAAAAAGTAGTTGCTAGTGGCCAGATCTGGACTGTAGGGGGAATGGTTGAGCTCCTCGAATCCGCACTCGCGCAGGGCAGCTTGTGCAATTCTGGCCTTGTGGACTTTGACGACGTTTAATTCGATCATGGGGTGTGAGGTTTCTAGAGACACAACAGGCAGACCTTAGGCATGGCCAAATTGTCGTGGATAATGTTGATAACACTTCCATGTGATATTCCAAGTTCTCGCTCGATTTCTTCGACCTTTACCCGTCGATTTTCGAGGATGATCCTCTCCACACGGGCCACATTGTTTTCGTTGGTCACGTCTGACGGACGTCCTAGACGATGGGCATCTTCAAGGGACTCACGACCATGGTGAACTCCCTATTTCAGCAAGCAATGGTTGCATAGGAAGGGGCGGTGTCGGTGTACACTGAAACCATGCGTTCATGGATCTCTTTTGCATTCTTGCCTTCCTTGGTCAAAAATTTGATCTCTGCGCGGTGCTAAACCTTCTCCATTGTTGAAAAACTGTGACTGACGATCTGCGATCAGCTACTGCTTCTTAAAAAGACGAGGCAAGAGCGTGCGGCTGCAGGTCCTGACTTGTCATAACTTGTCCTAACACCCCCACAAACAGCCACTGCCCTTCCTCTGTTTTGCCCTACCGATTCGCAAAACTTATTGACCGGCCCTCGTAAGATAAATAAAAAACGAATACACCCATAAAAGAGTGAAAGTGGGCTCAAAGCTATTTAAAAAAAAACGAAACCAAAACAACGAGGTCGCTGCCAACATCGCTCTACCGCAAGTGGCAGCCTTCAAATCAACCTCCAAAAAGCTGTCCATCTACACGAGCTGCAAACCCCTTGACTTGTAAATAAATATTGATTGTGAGCGTATATATATATATAGCCAACACTCCATTGGTGACCCCGCAACTCCTCCAGTAGGTAAAAAGATTTAAAAATTTTTAGCTTCTGTCTCAAAATTATGGACATTTCTGAGCCTTGAAATGAACTACCATCAATTTGATTTCCATCTCCTCCAACATTTACAGTTGTGAGTATGTAATGTGAATCACCTTTGCCGTTAAAGTTCATTAATTCAAAATATCGGAGACATTGAATACGAATATAATTTCGATCAAGTGAGTGTAAACTGTCATGAAACTTTAAGGTGTTGCATAACACTTCAAGGCTCAATTTCAAAGACTCGTGTGTTATTAATGGCTTGCGCTCTTGCTGCAGTTATTCTCAGATTGCACAACATTCCCGGCAACAATTATTGACACTGGTGTTACAACCACCCTAAGCGTGAATGCACGAGCATGGAACGATGGTCCTGTTACGAGATAATTATCAATAATATAATAAACAATTGTAATAAAAAATAATATTATATTTGTTGTTAGGCGAGGAGCTAAGTGTGAGAAGTGCATGTGGTGGTATGCTTATGCGGGCACCTTGTCTCGGCTACCTCTCCTTTGGGGGATGTTGGCCTGGTATTTATATGTATGTTTTGATTTTTAATATTGTTATCAATATCATTTTTCCTCGCTTCCCCAATTCCTTGTCTTTTTCGAGACACTGGGTGAAAGAACATGGAAATATCTTAGAGAACAATTTTCTTTAGACCTTGTAAAATAACAAACAACTCATCTAGATGATACTGCAAGTGGTACTCAGACATCAAAGCGTCAGAATTTTGAGTTATTGCATTTCCCGAAACTGTTGTGAAACCTTGAGCTTCTCCCAGAAATTTGCCAAGTTTGTTAGTCAATGACACTGCTAAAAACTCATTACCGGGATCATCTCAGGTAAGATCAAATATGGATGACGAAGAGTCCCCTCTCCACTTTATAGCAAGATAAACCGGTATGCGGAAGTGAACTCATGGACAAGCATAAATTTGCTTAAAATTAATATTATCCTAAAGAAAAATGACCGAGCAAGGGCTGGAAATTTCAGACAAAAAGCTTCATTACTTGATGGAAAATCAAATCGAAAGCAGGATAAAGATGCCTAGGTGGATCAAATGGTCTTCAGAAGACTGCTAAATCATGCTAAAATAAATCATTATATAAATCAATTGGCATTTAGATGTCACATACCAGAACTTGTACAACAGTTTACCCATTAATTTCTTCATATCTTTCTCTCCAAATTCTTATAGTTCCTCAGCTTCTAATCATAGTCCCCAGCAGAGCTGGGCACCTCCGCAAATTAGTCCGCAAATCCGCAATTGCGGAAGATCAATTTCAATTGCAGATTCGCCTTTGCGACAAAATGGTCGCAAATTTGTGGACTTGCGTTTGCAGTATTACTTTCGCAAACTTCCGCTAACACAGTGACTCTCTAACCGCCATTGACTTCGCCTGTGTTGACAGGCAGTGGCTGGTAATTTTCTGCGTGACGAGCGCGTCAGTCAGTAAGTTAGGGTTGCCAGTTACCATATAGGCACTCACTGAGTCAGTCCCGGCCCTTACACAAGCTACGAGTGTTCTCACGTCCCAACTTCTCAGTGTTCTACTCCAACTTCCCACACTGCGTGTACGTTAGTTCGTTAATTACTGACCATGATTAAGTACCTAAAGAAATCTAGCCGTTATTTTAGTGTATATAGTGGGTTTACAGAACCTACAACAATCGAAGCTGGTGATGCCCCATTCACGAACCATGTCAACATGGAAGAGCAAATGGGCGATGACGATGTGACAACGGAAGAATCAGAAGAGAATTTGAGCCACCCCTGGCCTCACTTGGAATCGTTTTATTCTCCAGTAATTTCCAAGAAACGATTGATGGAGAAGGGGAAATAAGTGTTTAAGGGCATTATAATTTGCAAAGTCTGCAAAGTAAAGGTCACCTACACTACATACAGCACCTTCACTATGAAGAGTCATTATGAGCACGTAAGTATTATTAACGTTTCATTTACTGTTATTTTTATTTTACTTATTGTGGGAGTGTACAGGATAGTGATGGTGAATGGTAGCTATAATGATACGATGATAATGTTAATTATGTAACAATATGTGTACATTGTTGTTATGACCAAGACTGAAAGATGCTTGACTGGTGCATAAAAAATAGTGTCTGGGTTCCAGCAAGTTTCAGAAGCCGACCACTGCAGCCAACATGAGGAGAGAGGTGGGCAGGAAGCTGAAGACGCCCAATATCACACGTTAGAATTCTCTCTATGACTCTATGGAAGTACTGGATAGTGTCCTTAATACAAAGCTGGCCCAAATTAATATAATCTGCTTGAATAATAACATGCCAAGCTTCAACCAAACAGATAAAGATGTCATCGCGGAATATGTGTGTGCTGAAGCCTGTGGTGACTAGTTTGGCCAAACTACAGTGGGGGAAAGAAGCCTACATGGGGATACTTTTTCACACCCTATATGTTCTCAGGTCAAGGCTAGAGACCATGAAAACCAAAAATTTGAAGTACGCCACACCCTTGCTAAACTACCTCCTTGACAGCCTTCTTAATGAGGAGAAGAGACCCAATGGTTTCAAAGGCAGGTTCTTCGCCCTTTACAGTGAAGTTGACTTGCTCATGGTGACTGTCATCCACCCCTCTTTCAAGTTTTCTGTAGTCCGCCTCCTTAACCCTAGCAAGGTTGATGCAGTAAATACAAAGCTTATGGAAGAAGTTAAGGAGCGTGCTATTGCCATCGAAACCGGGGCCAGTGATAGCAGCAGTGCAGAGGAGAAAGATGAGGAGGATGACTTCTTCAAGGAGATGCAGATGAAAGTCGTCAGGTCTAGCAGCCATACCCACCTCCCTAACAAGCTGGTGAAGTAGTATGACAGTTGTTGCTCTGAATCCCAAAAGACTACCAGTCTAGACATGGATATGTTCCCAAACCTCCGTCGCTCCGCCTGGGTTGATGTATTTTTAAAGTACAACACTGCGATTCCTAGCTCTGCAGCCGTGGAAAGACGTTTTTTTTCAGGGATCTGATATTCTTAAACCTAAGAGGGCCAGCCTAACATCGGAAAACTTTGAACGGTTGGTGTTTATGAAGGGCAATATGGAATTGCTGAAGCCACTAAGCCCATTGTCAGAAGACGAATAAATGACTTGTACGGGTCATAGCTTATTAACTTTAAGTTATTAGTTTAATATACTATAAAGTATGAACTCTAGTGTATAATTATTCATAAGGTATTAAATTGATAGAATTACTAGTTTTTTTCCTATTTTTTTCACTCTCTTTTGTCTTATTTATTTTTCGGATTTTTTTCTCTAATATCCAGACCCCAATATTTCTCAACTTCCAGCCTGTGCCATCGGGAGATACGTCTACGACGTGAGCCTCTCATCACGGGCGACACTATTAAAATCGTCTGCGCCAACAACGGACGAGGAACTCCACCATCATACGCTTATACAAGTACCAGAGCTTTAGGCAAAAAAAGTGCGCAGATTTTCGTTTGCAATTTAAAATAAATCTTAAAATTTGCAGATTTGCGATTGCAGATGTTATGAAGTGAGTTTGCGGATTTGTGATAGCGGAAGTTCAAATTCGTTTGCATGCCTAGCAGTGGTCCAAGGGCATGTATGCGTATTCCTACTTCTACACATATTTACCTTTGGAATCTCAAAACTACGCAAATATGGCTACATTCCATATAAAGAATAATAGTATTTATGGAAAATATATCTATTCAGTGTTGTTTATTAGTATTATTATGGTACAAACTTTATCGCAAAAAAATTATCTAGTCTTTTTAAGTGTCACTTTATCAATATATTTTCACGCGAAATTAATTTTAGAATTTGAATTCAGCTTACCTAATAGTAATGGCACCATGCCAGTTACAACATGCCTTCACTATACGATGTTCAACTTTCTTGAGAATAATGAGATCACTAAAATGATGGTGATATTCTTCAAAACCTCGATTTATTTCAGGTACTTTTCTTTTTGTTCTAAATTTTGTATGAAAACTGTGAAGCGAAATAAACTAATCATTAAACGATGAGTTTTACTGTACACTTGGTGGATCACAACAAAAAGATAAGGTGGTTACGCATTTCCTTCGTGACTACCTTCCCGCAGGGATAACCGACGCAGGTAAGTACCACCAATCTGCTTTATTTGTGTAATATCCGATGATTACTTTTTCCCTTATCGTGGCAGCCAAAGAAATAATTGAAGATCCGGAAGAAATGTGTCAAGAAGAGCAGATAAGCCGATTCAGCTGTGCAAATTTCTGATTAAGATAAGCATCGTGTCATCTGCATTCCTTCACACAAATATCAACTTTTGATTCGAGAAAAAAAACCTGGACAATAATCGGCCATCTACATATAACTATTATTCTTACTTATTTAAAACTAAGATGCAAAAAGCATGGAAGTTATCTCTGCCAGAATGTTTGCAAAGATAGATCTGAAAAGAAAGTGCTGAATAGAGAGTGACGTAGAATAGGGTCAAGTTAACCCTTTCTGCGTTTCTCAGCCGAGGGAGATTAGGGCTATGTGCGTGGGAGATTTATAATACAAGCAGCGTGCGAATTAACTAAATGTAGGTTGGCCAAATAGTTGACTATCTTGAAGGTTGCGGGACAATAGAAAAATGGGTACAAAGATAATATGCAAATTAATACACTTTAGAATGTTAAAAGGAAATTTAAAACAAGCTATATACACGCTAGACTTACACAAGTCTTAAAGGCTAAAATGGGAGGAGACTTGGCGGGGACGGTCGCTGTACAAACAAACGAACAATATTGACCGAGGGTCGCTCGAATGACCTTGATCGTATATGAAGCTGACAATCCATGTTCACACTAGGGGGGGGGGAGAGAGATACACTTACACAGGACAGTTGCGCGTGGCTGTTACCTCGGAGATTTAGTCCGATGGGGTAATCCTTGCCTTGGCGCGAAGTTCAAATAATAGTCTCTTGACAATGACTATTACGGGATGAACTTAGATCTTGCTTTCAAGTTAGAAACGAATCGAGACTGGGCGCGTTGCGTTCGAGGAGCGGGTAGAACAGGTGCAGGGTAAACTCATGCGAATTAATCGAGAATACCCGGAGCTTGAGAGGTTCTTCGAGAATTGTGCAGAGTCCAACAGGACGCGAATAGAGGGTACTGACAAGGCGGGCAGACGGTGAATACTACCTTCCAATAGTCGGGTTGAATGGTGTTTTCCCGCCTCCGACCGAAAGGGGAGGGTTCCAGGGTCTGACGAATCTGCAGGCGAGAGTAGTCTCATCCTATTATCATGATCGCGAGAAGGTTCCTAAAACGGTGAGTCGAAACTTTGTCCGACTCCCAATGGGACCTTTTCGGGCTATCAAGCTTGTCTCGGCTTTCTGCGATGACGGACTTTCGGCCACCACGGAGTCTCATAATTTCGCACTTCCTTTAGCGCAGACAAAAAGGGTCGCCCAGGTGTCTGTTTTCTCTCTCTCTCTGATATTTGACAAAGAGAGTGTGTAAAATATATAGCCCAAGATCCAACCGCGTACGTTTGTGCCTGGAGGGCAGGCAATCCACAAGATGTCAGCTGCACCATAGTTGCACATGTTACATTTGAAATCACGGCTTGCTGACTCTACATATAGCACGGACGCCCTCCACTATAAGGAATCAATTTTACTGCAGCTAAACCACGTTCCTTTTCAGAAGATTGCATAAAACTGGAAGTCTTGCTACTGCCCAGTTTTGTCCTAGTCATAGACTGTTAGCTCAAGCAAGTACATTGCATTATCGCATTACTCAACATCACTTCTTGCAGATTTCGATTTCATCCCTACCTTGCACCTACATCGGCTTACTCCCACAAGCCAAAAATTTCGTTGACTCATTGATATATTGCAATTAAATCACGCAATCTTCAACACAACTCCATGTGCCCTCACTTTTACTCAAAGGTCCTCGTGTAATTATCGCTCACGACTCGAAGCAATCAATCAACTCTCACCAAACGCATGGGGCTGCAAAAATCCAACTACAGAACTGCATACACACAAGTACCCTCCCACCTCGAAGAGAGATCCATCTAAACGTCAGTAAACATGCAATATTAAACTATTTTCAGCAAGTATCTTCTCAATATTATATCATTCATCATTTCTCCCAAACCTATTACACTGTCGAAATAACAAGCAAAGGAGCGATATAAATTAAACGGGTAGCCCAACTCCTGAATGCCCCCGAGTTAAGAATGTCCATGGTGCAGGTACAATATACGTTAAAGTTACCAATATGCTCCTCCAAGTTGAGGCGTGGTTAAAAACAAGACCAAGAAAATGGTGCTACTCTACCTTATCCAGGCAAGCCCCATATAGGGACAAGTCACTTTCGGGGTAAGGCCGTGAATATCGGCAAAGGTGCGCTTCTGTATAGCGAGAGATTCGGTTAAATAATTGCCTGATGGCGTTGAAGCTTTAGGGCAGGTATATGGGTGGTACTAAAAGAGATCGAAAGATCGTCTACCTAGATCGTTTCGAGAACATTGTACGCCAACACTGAGGTGATGCCGTTTACGCGCATGACAAACAAATTAACGATGATCAGACTTCCCTAAGCGATACACTTTTCATGCCTAATTAGGTCAGAGATATCTGCCCTCACCCGCATCACCATAAGGCGTCTTAGGTCTTCTTCAGTTCAAAGAACATAAAGTAGAAGTTCCGTATCGGAGGAAAGCCTTGCAGATAGCACTTTCAACCAGAACAGAGCATCTGAAATGGAGGGGAACTTGCGAAAGTCGACTTTGTATGAGACATGTGATATACTTTGTTAAAAAATTAAGCTTATCTAACATCCACCAATTTCTCCATCAACTTTCACTAAAGTAAGTTAGAGAAAGAGGGCAAGAACCATTGGAGTAGGAGGGATCTTTCAGCATCGTGCAAAAAGTAAGTACAGTAGTCATTCTGAATGTTGGTAGCCTCCCTGGAAGCAGAGGTCCGGTAGATGTTGGCCTTAAAAAGCAATGAAGGCACTGCTACACTCAAGAGTATACAAGAGGAAGGTTGCCTCTACCTATATACGAGACTTTTTCTCTTCCTGTCTCAAAAACTTTGGTTGTCGGACCCGCTTTGGGGTATGGGCTCCTCGTTCTTTACAAGGGGCCGACTCTCCAGCCTTGAAAGTGGCGAGGGAGCCGAAGTTCCGTTGTTGCTACCTGATTTCTGCAGGACGTCTTTGGAAACAATGGTGATGACAGCATAACATCCCTCAGGAGATTTTTCTCCTGAGAGCTTATCAAATCGGTGGAAGCGAGGAGTTGCTGTCTTTGTGCAAAGGGGTCTCATTGGCAAGAGAGGAGGACACGGTTGTAGCTGGGTATGGGTACGAGCACGTATTGACGCCATCTTTACCAGTTTAGCAATTTGGAATGATAGAACCTGTAGAAGTGTTTCCACTGGACGCGGTAACTACCGTCCTCCTGAGTTGGTAGTAGAAGTTTTCAGAGGAAAAATTCTTTACCTGAGAGGTCTGAAAGTGAGAGATAGGGCAGAGCGGGACAGAACTAATTCTTGGGTTATTAGAAGAGATTTGTTCGCAGCCTGAATCTCCTTCTCAGACAAGAACGTGTCGCTGAGTTTCGTAGAAGCAGAATACAAGTCATCACAATTCAAAGACTTAACTTTACACGATACACCTAAATCGAGTAAGGCCTTAAGGCAGTTAGAACAAATTTTGCGTTGGCCCGAATTAGCGCGTTTGCCTGACAGTGTGTGACTGGAGCGGTTGCAATAGTAGCGCCTCCGCGGAATTGCGATGAGTCGCGACGCATTAGCGATAATAACAAGCTTGCACCAAGTCAGTGGTCATGGCAGGATGAAGAGTTTACTGTGGGTCTCAAGGTCCCTCACTGTTTCCTCATCATATGATCGACTTTGATCTCTCCATGGGCATCTAGCTATTAAGTGGCCTTTTAAGGAGTAACCCACGCATTCATTGCAAAGACTACCCCTGTTACGAGGTTCATGGGAGAGTGCGATATCCCATGCACCGGGCGAGCCATTGAACGTCAGAAGAGCACTCACAATGGCCACCTTGGCAGTGTCAAGCGCACTTAGCATCCATGGAACGGATTGTCAAAAATCTTTTGAAACGGGCGGGCTCGAAGACGCAGCGTAGCCTTTTAATAGGTGCCCATGATGTTAGCAAGACTCCGCTGACCTTACTACTACGTTTTAGTGGTTGGGACTTAACTTCCCTTCCAGAGCGTCCCTCGTAACTACCCCTGAATGAAAGAAAACTTTGGTCATTTTACTCTTTATTTTTATTTTTTCTTCTTAGAAGGTAGCGGATATTGCATATTCCTATATCTCCCCATCCGTAAGTGCCCGTAAGTCCGGACGGTCCTGCCTCAACCTGGTCCTTCAATGGAAACAGACTTGGCAGCATGTCGGGTCCCATCTCCATCTGAGAGGCGTTTCCCACCGCGTCAGCGCTCACCTCAGTGGAGCCTTCCTTCTGAGCTCAATGCACACTTGGGACCTTGCTTGCGCACATCGGAAGGGGCCTCTATCTTCCCCCCCTCCCCCATGTGTCATTGATCCCAAACGGGACTCTGTAAGCTTGTGAACTTTTGATAGCGTGGGAGAGGGGGCACGCCGGCTCCCAACAAGATCACAAAATGCGGGTTAAGGAAGCTGGAAGGCAAGCCTAATGGACACGGCTCCTAATCGCTCCTCTAGTGTGGTTTGCCCAATCGAGCCGCTCCCACCGGTCGGATCTAAGCTGCCTGTTATGCATTTTCATATTACCTGATTTAGCGGAGCTCTGAGAAAGTAAACGGGTGCGGCTACTGACTCACCAAGAGAGACACTCAGATGGAATTATAAAGAAGGGTGGAATGAGACAATCCTTTACCCAGATACATAGAAGGGGAAGACCCCTATCTGCTATTAAAAAAAAATCCTTTCATTGTCTTCTTTGAACAGCTTTGCATGAATATAATCTCAGAGTTTATTTTACCTAATAATTAACATCATGAACGGTTTTCCTATTGAGTGAGGTCGGCGCGCTTCATCGCCACCAAAAAACGTGCATCCCACCTTTCGTATGTCCAAGTAAGCGCAATGCTACCAGAGCATTTTCCACTTGGCTTTTGATGCACCCTGTAGCACTCGGTGAAGTTTGCTGAACTGGAGAGGGTGATATGTAAACAAAAAGAAATATTGTTTAAATACAAAAAGAGACTCAACAAGATTTATAGGTTAAACAGGATTAAAATTTGTTTAGGTTTTGTCTCCCAAAGGTTACACAATGGGCTTTCTTTCCGTATTCTTGAGACACACTTGTGCTTCGAGATGCAATGGTTTCCAAAACTAAAGAAAAAAATACCAAAATATACATTTCTTTTAAAATACTCGTTTCATTTTCATGAAAAGTTCACAGAATATTCTTTGAAATTTGCCTCTGATAGGGTGCGAGTTTCATTTCATTGAACAGCGGCTATAAAAGGTTACAAGGAAAGGGATGTCTATTTGAAGAAAGGTAGAACGATAGGTATAAATTCAACCATAACAATAAAAACATAAATATTTAGGATAATTGATTGAATGTGATTTATTTCATTCGTCTTCCGATCTTTGCCAGAGATCTTCTGGGATTTGTCCTTCAATATCCACACTTACCCGGTGTGTGTCGGGCCGCTATCCAACATACTCCCAAGTCTCTGATGGATTCGTTCCCACAGCAATGCTATTAGTTTTAAGATAGACTTTCATGCATTTTTTACCTCGCGAATCGACTATTACAACTCCCTTCTTGCCATTGCCCCTAAGTCTCCTTTTCGTCTTCTTCAATTCGTGCAGAACTTTGTAACTCAACATTCTTCTGCGCCAAGGTCACTTCTCCCGGCAGAACCGAGTCTTCGAAGTCTGCATTGGCTCCCCATCAGTTCCCGCATCACCTTTAAGTTCCACATTCTTGCATATAAATCCATGAGTGCTGCGGCTTTCTCTAAGCCTCGCTTCTACTCTCTCTCTCTCTCTCTCTCTCTCTCTCTCTCTCTCTCTCTCTCTCCCTCTGGTTCAACTCACGCGATCACTGCGATTCTGCGCTGCCCCTCGCCTGCAAGATTTTCGTAGCAATCTCCGCTGCGTGGGGTACCGTGCCTTCTCGGTCTGTGTTCCGAGACTGTGGAAAGTCCTCCCCATGCTATTCGTTCTTGCTTCTCCTTTGTTTTCTTCAAGAATGATTTGAAGACTCATATCTTCGTTCTAGCCTTTCCCTAGTTTGTCGACCGCCAGCGCTTGAAAACACGCCCCACACCATATCGCTAACACCTCTCAATTTATCCGTCTGTCTATTTCGTGCATGTAGGATTCAAAATTTCACCAATACGATGCCTTACATTCTGCTCTTCATCCTATCTGAACAAATTAAAATTTCTTTCCTCGCTGACAAACGCTTTCCCACTTTTTAACGTTCCACAGGACATGCTCAGTAGCGAAGGTCTACATAGTAGCCACTTTATTCCTTTTACTTACGAGTGATTCCTTAACAGGGGGGCGTATCATGGGTCACCCCTCTCCTAAAGGATGTGAGGCAGTCTGGCCAGACACATTCAGGTTGATTTTCTCGGCAAGTTGACGTGAAATAATGGGTAGAGTCAAATCGTGTGAATAGAAAAAACAGTAGAGGGATCACTGTATAGTGATCCCTCTACTGTTGAAGAAGAGTAGAAGAGGAAAAGGTTCTGAAAAAACTTTAGAGGGGGCAGGAATAATTGAAAGAGCGATGGATAGACACCACCGATGCATGGTGTTGATGTGTGTTTAAATCTAGTGGTATTCGATTCGGTTGGGCGCGGAGGATGGGGGTAGGAGGAGAGGCGCGTGGTTGTGGAAACGCGTTGTTCATGTTGCTGTTATCATATGTGTGGAGAGGTGCTGGTTGAGGGTGGTCGAGGGCTGCGGGGTATCTTATATTAGCGCCATAGCAGCGTATTGTCTTTTGTGTATATGGATGTATGTGGGATCTCTTGAGTGTTTCCCCAACCGTAATGTTAAACGAGTGTGAGTGTATGTATTGAGTGGTATAAGTTTGTATTTTTTCGTGTAGTGTGGCCATGCGTGTGTACATAGAAGAGTGACATGCTGTAATCGGTCATCCATCGTCATCCATTGCATCATGGACCTTTATTATACGCAAAATCACACTTTTTGATCGATTACAATGCTTCGAAATGTCAGACAATGTGAAACCTTCACTCATTCACTGGTCAACATGCGTGTATTGCATTCTGCAACATACGCGAGACAATGTTGCCATATATACGTTACGAATTTTCAAGTGTAAACTATAATCGTTCTCTAGTTTTGGACGCGTCCCATATCCAAAGCAAAATTACCTTCCTTTTTACTATTTTAAGCCGCCATTTTATGAAATGAAACTTGTACATTCTCAAAGGAAAATTTCAAAGAATATTCTATGTTTTTTTCATGGAAATTAAAAATAGATTTTTACGAGTGTGGATTTTGGTATTTTGTTCTATATTTTGGACGGTAGCGTACGTCATTCATATGACGGGTAGCATCTGACGTACGTTGTACTTACCCGTGGTTTCGATGCATGTTAAACGGAAGGTCTCAAATGAGAAATCAAAGGTTTCAAAATGACGCCTTTTATCTTTTCCTTTCGATCGACTCTTTGCCACTACCAGCTGAGCCTATGATAGCAGCATTCAGACCACGAGGGAAAGAAAGAAAGGGGACGGTTGGAGTTGACCTCTTTGGTCAGGTTTCTTCCGGTCACAAAAGACTTTTCATGCAAATCTGTTAATGAGTCTTGAGGAACAAATTTTCTATCAAACCTGAAATTACAAACTAGGAGAGATTCGTGTAAACCCCACTTTATGGAATATTCTACGTCACAAGTCTGATAAAATCCATCATTGAACTTCAACTTTATAGCTTAACTTAGAAAAACTATTTTCGCTATAAGCATAAATGTAGTCTTTAACCCTAAGTGAATTGTCGAAATTTTGAAAAGTATTCCCCTCATCCGACAAGCTAAAATGGCAACTTAGGCAGCGGGAGAGGATAGCATGGGAGTCAAAGAGATCTAAAACCTAAGTTTCTCAGTTTTTCAAAGACTGTGAGAGGTGAGTGTTGTGTTTGAAAGGTTTCTCCTCGCTCAAGCTAACATGTGGTAAGTCTTACGAGCGCTTACATATTCATTAAATAACCAACGGAATTTAAGATTGCAAGTGATATATGTATGATACAATTTGATTTATAATTAAAATAATTCGTGTGTTATACTAAAAGAGTCAAAAGTCTCTTAATGATGCTAAAGTTTCCAGCTATTTAGTAGTTATTAGTTTTCCTTTAAAACGACTCTTAATACAAGAAAACCGAATCTAAAGTGTCACCGATTTGCATTATCTACCTATACCATCGTAACGGTCTGCCGATCCATTTAGAAGTTGGGTGTAATATACAGAAATAATGGTTGCCTTCAGATTACACAAAAACACTTAATGAAATTTATTTAGTTAAAACTATTGCTTTTCCACTTTCACTGACTGCATGAGAAAACAATCGCCTTCTTCTCCCAATTTACTTGAAACCTTGTTTCCAACCAAATCCTGAAAAAATTCTGAGTATTGACCGATTCAGGGATATGCGTGATTCTTGCAGCCACACCACCAGTACAATCTTAGTCTGGCAACGATACACTTCATTTTTCCGCTTTATGTTGGCACATATAGTGTTTTAAAGGAGAATTACGTTATTCAATTTTGATTAAATTGATTACATTTATCGGTGGGAAAAATCGATATTAGATGATGAGGCTTTTACAGGTTACAGCTTTACATCTTCATTACGCACATTCGTGCCGACTAAAACAAACGTGCAAGGATCAGAGCAACTTCTAAAAGGAAAATAGAAATATAGATATCATTTGATTAGGTTAATATTTAGAAAACCGTAATCGCATAGAATTTTGGTAAATATTCGTTTTAAAAAATGGTTCTAAGAAATTTAGAAATGTTTTTCTTATTCATTTTTATGTGTACTTTTCAGATCTGACATTCGTTTTTCCGGGAAATGCATACAATCTTCATTATCGACTGAAGTTCCACAATAGGAAAAGTATGGATTTTCAGCAAAAGCGAGATTCAGATCTGAAAAGTAAGCCTAAAACTACATTTTCCAATTTATTTAAAAGATCCAGAACCAGCCCTAACCGTGCCTTACCTAACCATGCCTGACCTTAACATACCACACCTGACCTTAATTGGGAATACTACTAGCTGATTAAAAATAGGGGGTGGGAGTGCAACCCACCTTAGGGCTCGAATTCAATGCGGTTGCCACACGTTGTTAGGCGCTCCAATGTTCATTGTTTCTATGCAATGTAATCGTGAAATTGTCTTAATCAGTAGCTGTGTATTTCAATATGCCCAAATTTGTTATTCATTTTTATTGGCCTAATCGAGGTTTACTCAGATTTAGACGGAATCGGAATGAAACTGTTTTGCCGCATTTCGCGTTCTGGCCGCCAAAAAAAGAAGAAAAGATTTGGACAGAGCACAAAAAAAATGCTACAACAAGAGGTAATGAAATTTACAATAAAGCCATTGCGGTAAAATAAATAATAACCTTGGATTATATATATATATATATATATATATATATATATATATATATATATATATATATATATATATATGAGGGGAAGCCACGAAAGACAAAATGACTGCAAAGGCTTGAAAGACAAATAATAAAACGCCTTCTATTTGCAAGATTTATTGGGCAATACTCGTATAGTAAATGTTGATTCTCAAAGATTTGGCTGTTTTGGTGCCCTCCTGGCGAGAGCACCACGACATTCCCACCCAACTCAAGTGTCTGCAAGGAAGGACCTGAGTACATAGGGAAGCTCCACCCTGGTTCCAGGTGTGGGGAAGCTGGTAAGTTAACCCGTTCCCCTTCTGCGCCCTTTCCAATTCTACTGTCCATTTATTCACCCCTGCCAATAGGTCCTATCTCCTACTGGATCTGGCTTTGGCTCCTCTTCTACTGGATGTGGCTCTGACCTTACCAAGGGCTGTCACCAAGCCGGATCCTCCACTCCGAACAGCCTACCACGCAATCCCTAAGATTTGATCTGGGTTTCCAGACCAGTGGAGGTGATGCCACTCCCAGTGGTATCGGCTGGGGTAGATAGGGGCTCTACATAGCGATCTCTCGTCAAGGTAGGGAGGGCACGGAAAGGGCAGTTTAATTTATTGAAATGCAATGAGTAATTGAATTCCGCTGGGCAAAACCTCTCCCAACCTTGGTGTTGTGGCTGGGTGAGGCAGGCAACGACACATCTCTGACTGGGGAGTGGCGCCCCTCTCCTTATTTCGTTTCCTTTTAACTCTTGAAATCGCCTTTGGCATCTCCGCCTCTTCAGAGGTGCCCTCCCCCCTCCTTTTTGTTGCTCTCTAAGGGCCCTCTCCATATATCTTTTTGCGGAGAGGGGGTAGTGCCCCCTCCCAGCAAATATATTATAGCGGCGGGTCTCGCTTTACTTTTTTAGGGGCTCTTTCAAGAGTCTCTTAAGCGGAAGGGCCGTTAATCCCTTTAATATGCCCTCGTCGTCGGGGGTTAACCCTTTACCCCCCCCCTTTGTACAGTTGCCTCCGGACGACTTTTTTGTAGTTCGGGTTCCCCTGTGTTTTCTCGGGGGGCCTCCCAAGAACCCTGCCAGACAGAAAGCGGCGACTCGGTTCCCGGACCCCCTCTCTCCGATTGAAGCAGGTGAACTGTTTTAACTTCCTCAGGGGGATGAGTAAGTGTCATCGTCGCCCCCTGGGCCTTGCCAAGACACCCCATAGACCCAAGGTTGGTCATTTTGATGAGAGCTGCCCATTCCACACTTCTCCAACGGATGTCGGCATAGCAGCCCTAATGACGACTAAAACGGGCTATGGTTCCTTTGATTCCCCCGCCGGAATCCCTAATACTTTAGGAAGGAGTCACTTGAAAGAACCGAGAAGGACCCAGCTGATGCTGGTTCGTCTTAGTTTGGTTATGACTTATGTTTTTTTAGCAAAGTTATTTCTAATAATTCTTTTAGAATATAAAAAAAACAAAATGGTGAAGTTCAGAAATAAATATAAGTATCGAAATTTTGTCTATTTTTTAAAACCCAAACAATTACAAATGATCAAGTTCAGAAAATTTATCTTTATACATCTTCTTCTATAACTATATTTTAGCAACGTGATATTTTAAAAGGGGGAAAATTCAGTTTAGAGTTCATTTTTAAAATAATTATAATTAGCGAAGTTCAGAAAATTTATAAAAATTTAACCAAGGCTGCCTTTTTTTAGATTTTAAATTTTAAACTTAGCAGTGAAGAGCAAGCTCCCCGGGTAGGGGAGAATTGCGAAGCCATTGCCTGGTATTACATAAATAAAAATCAATCTTGCACAAGGGAAACCAATATTACACATGAAAGTCGGGATAAACAAAAGCTAACCTTGAATATTTAAAAGGGGTAGGTATGGACAGATTCCCATGCTAACACATCTTATCTCGTTCCATTCACTCACAAACATACACTCACAAATTTCAAATCCACAGTTGTCTTTATGGGGTGGGGGTGGATGTAAGGATCTCTTCGTTGGTCAACAGATATATTTATATTCCACCTCGTTTTGTGATCCTCTTTGCTATTGCGCTCCCCATAAGATTGTTGCGAAACGTTGATCGTTAAACCGGATTTGGATGATACGATAACGTTCCAAGGAATTATTATCCGACTCAAAAAGGTAATGATGAATATTTTTGGCTGGGAGATGAGCAGAAATTCTAATATGATTTTGCCTTCGATAAAAATGCTGATGAAAACAAGAAGTCTGCAGTTCTATTTATTTAGTGGCTTTGGGTAGTAAATGGGGGAGGAGTTCGAACTAGATTGATTATCGATTTAACGAGCTTATCTTTGATTATGCTTAAATATAACTCTTAATGTTCGTGCTTTGGTACAATGAATGAATAAGACTCGTCTTGATGTAAGATCAGTTGCGTAAATGCTATCTCCTAATGGAGAGTAAAAGACTTGATTGGTATGACCCGCGAGCGATATGTGTAACTGCTTCTCGAATCCCTTCTCTCGAATGATTTCTCTTGACATGATTACTCTCGAATGATTACTCTTGAATGATTAATCTCGAATGATTTCTCTTGACATGATTACTCTCGAATGATTACTCTTGAATGATTAATCTCGAATGATTTCTCTTGACATGATTACTCTCGAATGATTTCTCTCGATTGATTTCTCTCGAATGATCTCTCTCGAATGATTCTCTCTAATCCTCGATTTACTCGCTTTATACTTTGACGCATTTACAAACATATATATATATATATATATATATATATATATATATATATATATATATATATATATATATATATATATTGAAACGGTGAAATTTGGTCAAACGCTTTTTTTAGTCTTCTTAACAAAAATATAAATATAATATTGTGGTTCTAATTTGATGGTCACAAAGTGTCGTTACAATCAAACTAACCCAGTTTACCTCTCACCGCGACTTTGGTCTTCTCGGGAAATCAAAATGGGAATGGTTCTAAAATATCCTGTTACATGTTTCACACATAAATTTATTTATATTGGCTGAGTGTACACATTACTACTTTATGTGTTTGTGTGTGCACATATGTGTGCACCACAGCATGCGCATATATTGTGTGCACCACATCACTTCCTCCTGAGGGAGAGATACTTAGTGTCTTTCATATATAATATATACATATCATATACTAATGAACATATATACACATATATGCAAGCATAGTTCGGGGTTCGCCAGTTCGACTAAGATAATATAGTTGTACAAACGGATGTGCACTTTATATTTGAGTACATTAACAAATCATATTCTATACTCTTATTTATATATTTACATCTTGATAACATAAGGAAATACAGAATAAAATGCATTTGGTTATTAGCTCAGAATGAGTCTATCGGTACACAACATGCTTTAAAAATAATGATAGCACAGATTTCTTGCAAACTTTATTCGCCTACCAGAACGCGAACACACATTTGTAGTATTATCATTATTTGTTTGATTGTTCATATTAGATTCGCTATTCTCTAATGAAATATCTTCATTAACTTCAATATCACTTATATCGCCGGGGCTATTTACAGAGATATGGTCATTGCCGGAATAGTTATACTTATTTACAGGATTATGATTTATTTGTGGCATTCTAACAGGTTTTAGTCTATCTATTGACACAGTTTCAGCACGTCCATGAGGGAGTTCTATTTCGAACACTTTGTGGTTTTGAGCGATAACCTTTAATGGACCAGCATATGGCGCTTCTAACACCTTTCTTATACGACCGACACGTACCCAAACATGCTTAGTGTCGCACAAGTCTTTAGGAACGAACACTTGTTTTCGCATGTAAGTGTCCTTGAGCCATTTGAGCGAAATCTATCTAGTGTCATTGTTTTCGCTAATTCCGTCGCAAATTTTGAATTACTTTTAGATGCTGAGGAAGTGACAAGTGGTCTAGGATTAAGAAGAGTGGTACCTGTGACAGCGCTAAATGGGGAAAAACCAGATTCGTTGGGCAATGATCTGATTTCCAATAGAACAATTGGAAGGGCCATTATCCAGCCTTGTTTACGTGCCATAATGGAAGTCTTCAAAGTACTAATACGTTCGTGGACGGTCTATAGGCCGTTCTCAGACCTTGAAAACCAACGATGGTCGAGAGTTTCTAAAAAAGTTCAGACTCGAACTGCGTTCCTTGATCGGTAATCACGTACAGAGGGACTCCAAAGCGGGAAATCCAGACGTCTAAGAAGGACAAAGCTACCGTCGCCGCGCTTAGCTTATATCGGGAATCGGTATTGCTTCTATCCATCTAGTCGCTATGTCAATGCAAGAGAGTATATATCGATTATTAGACGAGTAAAATTTGCCATGAGGTGTACACTGAGGAAGGAGTCCAATGATATCTATGTGTACGGTTTCTAATCTCTACGTTGTAATATTGATGGGGAGAACTGGGGATTTCGTGTGTCGATTTATTTTTGCAGATTGACATGGAATGCACCCTCACGTCCATGAGCGTATATCTCTGTCCATATTTGGCCAGAAATATCTAGTTTTAATTAATTTAAGGGATCCTTTGATGCCGGGATGTGATAGATTATGCAGTTGGCTAAAAATGGTATTTCTGCAAACCGAAGAAACGAACGGTCTAAGGATATTGAGAGAAAACATCACACCAGAGGGTAATATTCTCGGGAAATGGAAATGGCTTAAGTTAGTCGGCTACAATTTTGGGCTACAACATATCTCTTATGACGTCAGACGGTATCGTCAGATGTGACAATCACTGCGTTATATTTTTTTTGTTCTTTTGGGGATTTGTAACTTTTAGTCTATTATTTACTAAATATCTGCACTCTGCTCGTTTATAGTTTTTTTCTAAGTTAGGGAAGGTTTCTTGATGTCTTTTATTGTTTTTTGTTTTGTTTTCGTATTTTTTGTTTACTGCGAACGATAACAGCTTCTTCCTGGCAACATTGTAGCTTATAAATAGGACCCGTTTTGCAAATTTTTTTCTTTCGTTATTGTGTTTTTGTGCTCTCCAGGTGCTTCTTTGTTATTCGAATTCGGCTTTAGTTTGTATGATCGCGAAAAACTTTTAGATTATCTAGAGGCGCATAAACTAATCAAGAAACCTATAAAAGTAAGAATTGTTTGTTATTAGGTTAGGTTTTTCTGCCAGTAAAAAGCTGTTGGGGGAGGAAAAAAACCCAGTAGATTCAAGGGGACTGCTAGTGGGGGAGATATCAATGCAGGAGGAATACCCTGCGATGATCCTGAGTCTCAATCAATAGGGGGGGGTCTGGGGGGCGCAGCTCCCTAGTATATACTCATATACAAAAAAAATATTACGCCGATATTGTTTACATCTGACGCTACCGTCTGACGTCATAAGAGATATGCTGTAGCCCAAAATTGTAGCCGACTAACAGCGCCATCTACCGTGCGCCCCGAATCTGAAGTGTTACCGACTTTGCCATCTTTCGCTTGTTCTGCTGCCAATGTTTGAAAGTCAAGGGGATCTACCAGGACTGCGTTGACGTTTCTCGACAGACAATCAGCAATTACGTTATTTTCTCCTTGGATGTAGGCTATGTCGTTGATGTACGCCAATATCACTATCCAATTCCTTTGCTGCCTTTCAGTTTTCGCACGTAACGGTGATGAGGAAGCAAAAATAAGTGGTTTATGATCCGTGCACAGAGTTACCTGTTGACCCTCGATCATGTGTCAGGAGTGTATGACTGCTATGCATGCTGCCAAAAGTTCGCGATCATATGGTGAATAAAGTTGCTGTGTCTTGCTCAATTTGCGCCATTTGCTCGAATAAAAGGCTATAGGTTGAGGAAAACCATTCACCATTTGGTGAAGAGCAGCGCCCACAGCATATTGGGAACTATCAGTCACCAACCGATACGGAGAATCATTCGGGAGGGGATGTTTTAGCGTGATTGATTCTACCAGGGCTGCGTTCTTATTATGGAATGCTTCGCGTGCGGCATCATTCCATATTAGTTCTCGAGCTTTTGGCTGCATGCGTGCCAATTCCGTAAGCGGAGCGGCATTTGCAGCGAAATTAGGCATATTTCTTCGATAGTAACCTAACATGCCTAGGTAACGGCGTAATTCTTTGTAGTCGGTCGGTAACGGCATATTAGAGATTTCTGATTTTTTTTTTTTGGGGGGGGGTTTATTCCCGAGTCTGAGATATGATGTCCTAAGAATTCAATTGTCCTTCTCATGAACTCGCATTTGTCAATTGAAACACGAAGTCCTTTTTCGGCTAAAATTTTAAGTACCTTTTTTAAATCCTCGGCGTGTTTTTCTTCGTTTTCGGAAAATATAAGAATGTCGTCGATATAGACGAATACACATTGCAAATCACGGAATATAGTGTCCATATGGCGTTGAAAAGTGCAACCTGCATTCTTCAAGCCAAATGGGAGTCTTAAATGGAGTTATGACAGCGGGTTTTTTTCTATATCTGCTTTATACATTGGGATTTGATGGTACGCTGTAATTTGGTCGAGACGGGAAAAATGGTTTTGCCGTGAAGATGATTAGCCATAGGTTAAATTCTAGGGAGAGGATAATGATCGGGCTTGGTGAGTACGTTAAGCGAGCGAAAATCACCCACCACTCTGTATTCTTTTGAATTTCTCTTGTGCACCATGTGAATCGGTGATGCCCATGGTGATTTTGAGGGCTTCACTACGCCTTCTTTTAATAGAGAACAAATGTTGCTTTGGCAAATTGCAGGTTTTCCATAGAAAGGGGTCTTGAGCGAGCAAAGGTTGGTAGTGAACTTCCTCTCTCAATGGTATGAAACACGGAATTTGGTGGAGGATAAACGACGTCTACTTGTTGCAGGTTTCATATTGAGTTGAATTTTTGAATCATTGTCTTGCATTTTTCGGGGATGTGTAAAAGGTCATTGATAATTATAGAGCCTAAAGGGGCTTCTGTTTGTTTAATTTTAGAAGATAACTTGGTGCATTTGTCTACTGGAATGTCTTGACGACAGTCTACCAAAAGATCTTAATGAGCGAGAAAATCTGCTCATAGAATGGGTGATGTCATGGCCGCGACTACGAACATCCAATTGAAGCTACAGCGTAAACTGGGTATGACTATGTCTAGCATGACTTCACCGTGTACTTTGATCTTACCACCATGGGCTGTAGCAATATTTACACTCGATTTTCTCATTTCGCATTACTGTACGAGGTTGATGGGAATAATCGAGACGTTTGCGCCAGTGTTTATAAGGAATTCGCCTTTCTTTTCAGTTAATTTAATAGCGACAGTGATTAACATTGGCATACCGGTCGTCGCATTAATTTCAGCACGCCTTACTAGTTTTCCGAGAGAATAGGAGATGAGGGTCTAGATGATAGTAGGATTTCTATATTTTTTCCTCGTTTAGGCCATTTGCACCATGGCCTGTAATGTTTCGCCTCTAGAACAAAATATAAATAGGCTCGACATACTAAAGGTTCATGATCGCTACGAAACGGTTTAAGTCCTAGCGGCATGCTATCATTACGCTTATTAGTAAATTTATTCGTGCCAGTGTACGCGCCACTGGGCATTGACCGCGCATCCTTCGCGTATTTCACATCACGATTCGAATTATCGCACTGCTCATTATAAGCACTAACACTATCTTCGCGAATAGCCCAAATTTTATTATTACTTACATGACAATATTGAGGTTTATAAAACGGCATTAGTTCGTCCACCAATTCTCCTATCTGCGTGAGTGTCGATTCCTTCTGCGTCGCGATGATCGGAGTGATGCTCAGAGGTAGAGATTGAACGAATTTATGCCTCACCAGATCTCCACCAACGCTGACTTGGAGTGCCGTCTTCCTTAAATCTTCAAGTTTTACCGATGGTCGTCCGTGGAGTGGAGATAAAGCTATCAATTTCTCGAATAATTTGGGTTTAGTCCTTACAAATAGGCTGATAAGTTCAGTCATCAGTTGTGTATATTTCTACGATAAAAGAACTGCGTCAGGGAGACGATCGAGTGTTTCCGCTGGTAGTGCTGCAAGAGTATGGAAGAATTTAGTGTCTTCTCTGGTTATCTTTGCAATGCTGAATTTTGCTTCCACGATTCTGAACCAACCAGCTCCCGCTGCGTCGTTGAAAATTGGAGGCTTGACTACGATGGAGTTAGCGGCTTCTTCTTGGAATAATTGTTCGGTTGTTCTTGAATCCATCTTATATTATTTTTTCTTACTTGATTTTCGATCACTAATAAAGGGTCACCAATTTATGGTGGGGTGGGGTGGGGGATTGTAAGATGAAAGTATCTCTTCGTTGGTCAACAGATATATTTATATTCCACCTCGTTTTGTGATCCTCTTTGCTATTGCACTCCCCATAAAATTGTTGCGAAACGTTGATCGTTAAGCCGGATTTGGATGATACGATAACGTTCCAAGAAATTATTATCAGACTCCAAAAGGTAATGATGAATATTTTTGGCTGGGAGATGAGCAGAAATTCTGATATGATTTTGCCTTCGAGAAAAATGCTGATGAAAACAAAAAGTCTGCAGTTCTATTTATTTAGTGGCTTTGGGTAGTAAATGGAGGAGGAGTTCGAACTAGATTGATTATCGATTTAACGAGCTTATCTTTGATTATGCTTAAATATAACTCTTAATGTTCGTGCTTTGGTACAATGAATGAATAAGACTCGTCTTGATGTAAGATCAGTTGCGTAAATGCTATCTCCTAATGGAGAGTAAAAGACTTGATTGGTATGACCCGCGAGCGATATGTGTAACTGCTTCTCGAATCCCTTCTCTCGAATGATTTCTCTTGACATGATTACTCTCGAATGATTACTCTTGAATGATTACTCTCGAATGATTTCTCTCGATTGATTTCTCTCGAATGATTCTCTCTCCTCTTCGATTTGCTCGTTTTATACTTGGAAACATTTACAAACTTACAGATATATATATACATATACAATATCTTTGAAAACCTTTTTTTCTCGTGATAAAATTTACTGAAACGGTGAAATTTGGTCAAACGCTTTTTTTAGTCTTCTTAACAAAAATTAAAATATAATATTGTGGTTCTAATTTGATGCTCACAGAGTGTCGTTACAATCAAACTAACCCAGTTTACCTCTCACCGCGACTTTGGTCTTCTCGGGAAATCAAAATGGGAATGGTTTTAAAATATCCTGTTACATGTTACAATGTTTTATTTGTTTCTTTTTGTTTCGTTTCACACACATAAATTAATTTACATTGGCTTAGTGCAAAAATTACTACTTTATGGGTTTGTGTGTGCACATATTGTGTGCACCACAGCATGCACATATATTGTGTGCACCATTTGCACCACATGCTAATTCCCTTTAATATATTTTTAGATTTGCAGAGTTATAAAATCCGTGTATGCGATTTACTTACTTGTACTACAATTAAGGTTTCCATTTATCCATGTTTAACTATCTACCAATAACGGTTTTATTGTAACACAATTTTTGTTCTTGGTCCGTAAGTACTGTTTTCCAACTCATCTTATTACAAAACATTAAAAAATAGTTATTTTTTGTTTTGAACATTTCTTTTGTGGCTTGTATGTTGAAATATTTACAAAAATAACAAATCATCCAATGTAGGGCTAAAAACAAAAAGTTAAATTAATACAATTTTATTTAAACTTTCACAAGAAATAAATAACTAACAAAAGTTACAAGGGAACAGTTTTACTCGATTTCCGTTTGTAATATAAATCACTTTTTCGTACTCTGTGGTTACTTTGTTCAAAGTTCAGTACATCTTGATAGAAGCGCTCCCCTTGCTCCTCTGATTAGGCTCCAAAATTCCCCTTGAAATTGCCATGATGGGCATCAAGGATATGCACCTTGAAGCATATCCTGCAGCCCATTTGGCCATAGGTTTTAACTGTTTTCAAGCGATTCTACCTAATTTTTCGCCTTGTGGTTGCACACACAGCCCTGACACACCGAAACAAAAGCTCTTTTAGTCTTCCCTTTCCTTTTTTATAAGCCTTTCAGGGAATTCTGAACACCCCTTTGATTTTCCTGATTTGTGATCCAAAAAAAGACTCCAGATTTTACCTATGTCTCAGAGAGTTTGGAAAGGAAATTTTGAAGGTATTTGAAGGCCTTGGACTATTAAATGCTCTAACAAACTGCTTCATGATACCTAGTTTTAAATGCAATGGTGGCAACAACTTTTGAGGTTTATCAATTGCTTAGGGTTGAATTTATGCTCTCCTAAGAGAACTCAGTCCTTTGTGGCCATTTCATTTTGTGGTAATTCGCTGTGGTATCCTCTCAAAGTCGGATGACATGAAAACTTGCTAAAATCTCTCTGGTTACCCACCAAAAATACTATCATTTCGATATCTCCAATCACTTCCCATCCATATTCCTTATAATTCAAAACTTGAAGCAGGGGCTTGACACTCTTGCAGTCCTCCTTGGCAGGAGAAATACGATTTTGCTGGTTCTTCAGTAGTTGTCATTGAAGAGTCTCCGCATACCTGGATTACATGTGATTCTAATTGCACTAAACATACCAGATTCAACATTGCAGTAGCATACTCAAGCTTAATAAGTAAAGAATCTTGAGAAATGTTATGATGTTTTCTTTGGCTTGTCACTTGCACATTTTCATGTAGCAAATCCAATTCCTTAACCTTGGAAATCAAGAGCTCAGCATTTGACTTTGATGAGCTAAGATCTCTGAAAAGGCATTTAGTTCTCTTTGGTTCGGATAGTATGGATTCTTCTCAACAGCGATGCCTCTGACATTCTAGTCTACACCTTCTCGGCTTTTCTTTGCCTTCTATATCATCCTGTAAAAGTAAAAAAAACCTTTACTCTTTTGGCTTACAAACAAACATAATGGCTAAAATACTTGACATTTTATATTTTGCTCTTTGCAACAAACAATTATCTTACCTTCCAAACCTATTTTTCAGTATTCAGAAGCAAAATGAGATGCCCAGGGCATGCCAAAGTGTGCTTTGTAAGCTTCACACATTCTCATAGATGATGTCACACACAACTTCTTTGCTTTTGTTTAGATGAACCGTCCGCAGATATAACAAAATGCATCTGGGGAATGATTGCAGCTTCTTGATGCCATTTTTCTTCTGATGTGTTAAATTTGGTAGCTAGAGCTGAAGTAATAGCAGATTCTTTAAATTCCTGTATAAATATTACTGACGTAATATTCTGGAAGGTTCTAGAAGTTCTGAAGAATTCTTGAAACTTCATAAAATTCTACTAGATTCTAGAAATTTCTCATTAAATCTAGAATGTTTTGGAAGGATTCTTTAAAACAAATATTATTCTACAACATTCCAATGTTTTTTTTTTAATAGCTTTAAAATTTCTACCTTTTATAAATTCATTTTTCTCCCCCCAAATTAATAATACCCCAGCATCATTTTCCAAATGGGCAAATTTAGAAAATTAGTACCATACTTACAAAAGCAGTTTTGGAATCAAAGTATATATTTTTTTCATTTACTTTAGTTACTAACGACTGGGAAATAACACTTTTAAAGCAATAACAAGAAAAAAAGTGAAATTTAGTTACATGTTTTTATTAAAAAAAAGAACGTAATAAATAAGGTTCTTGCTAATATAGAATATTTATATATATAATGTATTTATACTGCTGGACTTCACTTCCCCTCCTGACTGCATTTTCCAAGCATGTTCATGTTTATTTCAGCCCGGGGTCATACTTGATGCTGAGCACATTTATGGGTTGTTTAATTCTCACATTTACAGATATAGAGATACTAATAAACTCGTTTATGCCTGTTAAGTTCACTTTCCGTATGGGCTTCAGACATGTCCCTCGTTTTATGTGCTGAACAATTAGAGAGATATTGGCAAGGTGTGTCTATCGCACCTTTTAGCCAATGTATCCGATTTCTATAAACCGAAACGCAAACAATATTATTTTTTATCCTTTCAACCAGTGATTAAGGGCGACCTAGTGTGGCTTGAAACCTTTATACCTTTTATGCTTTATATGGACTTATTTATATTAATATTTGATAGCCTATACACATAATTAAGCCCACTGCTCATTCATATATTTGACCGATATTAGGTTACTTAATGATGAATCACTGCAGCCAAGCATAATCTTTAAGTATTTAGAATTTTAACCAGTTTGAATAGGGTAGTCGGTCCTCCAACTTTTGTAAAATAATTCCGACTATAATAATTGATATAATTTAATGTTTTCGATTTTTTTTTTAATATGTATATATATATATATATATATATATATATATATATATATATATATAAGGTGTTCCATTAGGACGGATCGAAGTTAGTAGTAAATAAAATACTGTTATTGGTGAAAATTTATTGATTTCACTATTGGATCATGTTAGTTGAGTCATGGCAATTATGTGTGAAAAATAATATCGCCTAAATGTACGCAAGGTTGCTCCTAGATCTTACCAATATGCCTTATTAACTCATCATTCAGCTGTTGAATTGTTGTTGCCTTGTTGCTTGTTAGCATAGACCTTACTTTTGAGATGACCCCAAAGGAAGAAATCTAAAGGCGTCAAGTCACACGATCGTGGTGGCCAATTGACCTCGCTGTTTCGAGAGATGATGCGACCTGGGAACTTCTCATTCAATAAAGCTATTGTTGCATTTGCTGTGTGGCATGTGGCGCCATTCTGTTGAAGCCACAAATCAAAAACATACATAGAATTCAATTCAGACCATAAAAAGTTGGTTATCATGGCACGGTATCGCTCTCCTGACACCGTAACAGAATTCCCGGCATCATTTTTGAAGAAATACGGCCAAATGATTCCAATAGCAAAAAAGGCACACCAAATATTGACCTTTTGTGGATGCAGTGGCTTATCAACAATCTTCCTGGGATCTTCATCAGCCCCAATGCGACAATTCTGCTTATTAACGAATCCACCAAGATGAAAATGGGCTTCATCACTCAATATGATTTTTTTGCGAAAAGTCATCATCGGCTTGTCATTGCTCGTGCACCCAATTGACGAATGTACGGCGCTTCAAATGGTTAGCAGTCTTCAGTTCTTGTGTCAATTGAATTTTGTAAGCGTGTAGAGACAAATCTGTTGTCGAAATTCGATGCAACGTTGTTGTGGAGAGGTTCAATTCCTGCGCGCGATGACGAATAGAGGTGTCTGGATCTTCGACCAATTCTCGCGCACTTCAACAATGTATATATATATATATATATATATATATATATATATATATATACAAGTGTCAGTCAATAAGTTTTGCAATTCGGATATAAGGAAACGAGATATGAGGAAAAGTGGTTTATTATTTTTCAATATAACTACCCTCGACTTCAATGCACTTGCGCCACTTGTCCACGAGGCTTCAAATTCCAGACAACCAGAAATCTCCCGAATGCTGTTCAATCCACTCCTGGACGGCGAGTTGTATATCTTCATCGTCTCCAAACCGGCGTCCACACAGTGCGTCGTTGAGTTGGCGGAATACAAAGTAGTCGGTAGGGGCCAGATCTGGACTGTAGGGGGAATGGATGAGCTCCTCGAATCCGTACTCGCGCAGCGCAGCTTGTGCAACTCTGGCCTTGTGGACTTTGACGACGTTTAAGTCGATCGTGGGGCGTGAAGTTTCTAGGGTGCCAACGGGCAGAGACCTTGGTCATGGCCAAATTGTCGTGGATGATGTTGATAACACTTCCATGTGATATTCCAAGTTCTCGCTCGATTCCTTCGACCTTCACCCGTCGATTTTCGAGGATCATCCTCTTCATACGGGCCACATTGTTCTCGTTGGTCACGTCTGACGGGTGTCCTGGACGGGGGTCATCTTCAAGGGACTCACGACCATGGCGGAACTCCCTATTCCAACGAGCAATGGTTGCATAGGAAGGAGCGGTGTCGGTGTAATTTGCAACTATGCGTTTATGGATCTTTTTTGCATTCTTGCCTTCCTTGGTCAAAATTTTTATCACTGCGTGGTGCTCAACCTTCTCCATTGTTGAAAAATTTGGGACTGACGATCTGCGATCAGCTACTGCTTTCTTAAATAGACGAGGCAGGAGCGTGCGGCTGCAGGTCCTGACCTGTCATAACTTGTCCTAACACCCCACAAACAGCCACCCCCCTTCCTCTGTTTTGCCCTACCGATTCGCAAAACTTATTGACCGCCCCTGATGTATATATATATATATATATATATATATATATATATATATATATATATATATATAAATGTAGAGGAATGACATCATAAAGCCACCTGGAGGGCCAGGCAGATGTATACATTAAAGAAGGCGGCGGAGAAAGCATGAGAATCGAGCCACATGAGGAGTCTCGTGGGAACGGTAGCCGGCGAATAAAAGTCTAACTGCCTACCCTGTTGGATCTCCCTGCCGCATAGGTAGTTGGAGCGACCATCTGTGTCAATGTAACCACTAAAGGCCCTTAAACGGCGCTCAAAAGATCCAATTACCTACGAGATCCGTAGGTCCGTGGTTATATCACCAAAAAGCGGTGCCAGTCAAAAGGCACGCCAAGGATGGTGACGGGACGGTTGGTGGTGTCACTAATTAACAAGCCGACTTGGCCACCTCGGTGCCAACCTCCTCATCCCTCGCTCATCCATATGTGGCCTCACCCCTGGCTCTTTCCTCTGCGGCCTCGCCCCTTTCCCCTTAGATGGGGTGGTCGCCAACCTATAAATAAGCCCCTGAAGGAAAGTAAGGAAGATTATTCGGTGAGAGACGATAGAGGATCAGTTCGGGAAGATTGATCCTTCAGCCAGTCAAGATTATTCGGTGAGAGACGATAGAGGATCAGTTCGAGAAGATCGATCCTTCAGCCAGTCAAGATTATTCGTGGAAAGACGATAAAGGATCAGTTCAACAAGATTGACCCCCCCCCCAGTGCCGAATTAACTTAGAACGTAAAGTTTTGTATCGTTGCCATACCAAAGAATCCTTTACAGACTTATAAGAAGTCTGACAGGAGAAAAGAAAACCCGCTCACACTCGAGTGACTCTCACAGCGCAAGCTCCGTGAGAGTGAGGGGATAAGAACGAATCTCTCAACGAGGTTCCATTTGTTAAGTATGGTAGAAATCCCCTCATATACCCCAAAACTAGTTGGGCACCCGTCGTTAAAGCCTAGGATACAAATAGGCTTCAAGAGCATCCATGAGAGGACTCCTTGAGCTAGGAGCACAACAACTCGCTCTGTCTTTTAAACATAACAAGAGCCAAAGTTGCAATAAGAAGTTGACATCGCCTCCCCCCCTTACCTCCCTCCTATCTCGAAGAAAATCTACCATCGGCCACTCCAACTCTCCGAAGCGAGAAAAAACCCTCCAGTTACATCCGGCAACCCCTGATCCCTTTCCCTTCTGTCATGTAAGTTAGAATGAACATTATATTCGTATTGCGTTAGTATGAGTTTATTACGTTACTCGATTTAACGGAAGTAGAAACAATTGTGCGTGAACCGTGTCATATTTACTAGTAGAAGAGTGTAATTTAATTTGATGTTTAACGCTAATCTAAAAGGGTCGCGATAAAATAACTAATCTGCAATTGGTTTGTTTACGTGGAGCCTATTTTGTGTTTTTGTCATGACTAGATTTTGTAAGAGGCCCAGTTGCCAGCATGTTTAGCCTCGGTTAACTTAGTAGTTTGATATAAATATTTTTACTGTTTTTTTTATAGTTAATTGTTAAATTTAAAATATATGTTTATTTTGGGATAATTCCTGGGCGTTTCACTAAATCTTTACGTGTTTGAGACGTCTCTTCCTAAAAAAATGGATTAAACGCTCAGCAATTAAGTACCTAAAAATTCCACTCAGCCAATATTGAAGTGGGTGAGAAGAAGAATCGAAATTTAAAGAAAGAGAAAGGTATTTAATATACATAGATTCAAGAATCTTTAATGATAAGGATTCTTGAATCTATGTATATTAAATACCTTTCTCCTTCCTTAAATTCCGATTCTTCTTCTCACCCACTACTTATACTCTAAACAAAATATTACCAACCTCCTAACCTTATCTTTCTTCTTACGCTCATCGCCCTTTCTCCCCAGTTATCCTCTAACGGCTGATTGTTTAAGGTTAGTTTATCCGGATGTGTTTCCAGTGTTTCCTCAATCGTTAAATTTTTTAACTCCCAACATAATAATCCAAAAATATCAATTACCTGTAAATTTTCGCAATCTCCATTTAATAAATATTAAATACTTTCCATAAATTCATCATTTTGATTGTCTGTTAAAATCTAACTTAAATTGTTTGTCTACTCCACGAATTGTATTTTCCAGTACCCGAAGATGGTTGAAAAGTTCACCCTAAACGTTGTATCTATCAAGAAAATGAAATGAATTTCCCTTTATACGTCCTTTCGTTCATCCTTCAAATTATATATATATATATATATATATATATATATATATATATATATATATATATATATATATATACTATGGCTCTGCAGATAGAATATCGACGCCTTTCACATTCGTACGATTTAACACCTAATGGCCGTTATTTGTGCATGAAAGATATAGCCAGCAAGACGGAGCTTATCTTGACCACATTGACTTTTAACAAAATCTATAATAAGAGTAATGCTAAGCTATAAGAAAACTTTAGATTACTAAACTGAAAGGCGTTGAAATTTCCAATAATAATTTACTTTTTAACAGATTCCTCTATTTTTAGATGGTTGAAACGTGGGAGTCAAGACATGGTAATTCTTATTCCAAATTCATGCGAGTCTGCAGCTGCAAAGTTTTCATTTAAAGTATTTAGAAAAATGGTAGGGAAATTTCAATCTATCCTACATATATAATGAGGTTTGATTTATTCCTTGTTCATCACTACAATCCATGTTTATCGCATAATCAATCAATCTTTAAATAAGAACTATAAAATTTCTCTATTCCCTAAGTTTGCATACTTCCTTTCTACGCATGTAGGTACGTGCAAACCTATCTGTCTGTACATGCACATATACATTTAAGTGACTATTTTATGTGCTCAAATATATGCTTGTTAAATTAAAATATTTGTAGTAGCGTGCGAGTCTAGTCGCGAGCGCCTCCACATCTCACTATGTCGGTCGGTTCCCGTTTTGCTTCTTTTTTTTGTAAGAACATCCTAACTATTCGGCCGATACTCTGCTAGACTATACTATGCTAGGCTATTATAGGCTAGGCTATACTATGCTAAGATATAATGTACAAGGGTAAGATATACTATGATAATTTAGGCGATAAAATGCTATGCTAGGATAGCATATAGTATGTTAGGCTAGACAATACTAAGCTATGCTTGCCTAGGGTATAAGAGGATAGTATAAGCTATACCTGTCTAGGATAGTTAAGGCTAGGCTAGGTTATACTATGCTAAGCTAGGCTAAGCTATACTAGGCTAGACAGGGCTATACTCTGCTATGCTACTGTAGGCTAAAGTATAATAGGCTAGGGATGGCTATGCTAGGTAATACTATGTTATGCTACGATAGACTATCTAACCAAGGCTATAGTAGGCTAAGCTATGCAGGGTTATTCTAGTCTAGGGTATGGTATGCTACACTAGTCTAGGATATACTGGGCTAGGCTAAAAGATGATACGCTTGGCTCTATTATGTTAGGTGTAGTTATGCTAAAATAGGGCATAACAAGCTAGCCTATAGTATGCAAGGCTAGGCTATCGTATGCAAGGATATATTGGCTAGGCTATAGTAGGCTATTATAGCTTGGCTATACTAGGCTAGATTCTGTCATGCAAGCTATACCTGGTTAGACTAGGCTACACTAGGCAATGGTACGCTAGACAATGCTAGGATACAATAGGCTAGGCTATACTATGATACGATAGGCTAGGCTATATTAAGCTAAGGTAGGATAAAGTAGGCTATACTATGCTAGGTTATACTAGGCTAGCGAGATTATACTAAGCTAGGTTAGGCCCGGTACAGCCAGGCTATTATATTTTAGGCTAGGTTCTAATGAAATTTGAAACCCTTATGATGTTTTACATTCTCGTCCGAATGATAGAATCGCCAATGTCCTCTCAAAGTTAGTCCAGGAATTATTGAAAGTTTTGAAGGTCGTAAAGTTATAAATCAGAATAAGTGAGAGCACGCGACTCTTTGGTCAGCGGACCTTGTTTTATTATATAAGTCATGGAGGTTGTGTATTGTTCGTATCTATGCTTTTAGAATCAAATCGCTTTTTTATAATGCTTTGTGTGCCTGTGTGCGTTTGTTATTATAGATATTCATGTAAATTTAAATGACTAATTTGATTTAATGGATAAATGCCATACGTAAGTAGTCATATATATATACTGTAATTTACTTTAATGAAGAAAGAAATGATTACACGAGTGTATGCATAGAGATATAAGCAGGCAGCTCCCTGGCCTCATAGGTAATGGTCATTTCGGCGACATGATCCTTTCTAAGGAAGCAGCCTCACTTCCTTGGGTGCTAAGTCGCCTTCTTCGCCGAGGCTATGTCAGCGATCCCCAAAGCCTAGGAGTTTTATTGGACCCCGGCTCAACGACCACAAATATCCCCACCTTTCTACAAAACCAACTTCTAAATATGCAAATTTATTTTTTTCTTTATGTAACATCGACTCTCGTTTGTGTGAAATGAAATTTTGTTTAGGAAAATAAACTTGATCATAATATAATTAACTATGCAGTGTTTTATTCAATGTTGCATTTTCCAAGGTGGCTGATATCCACGGTGGAATTTGTCGTGGCCGTTGTCTTGTGGTGGTTTTAGCCAGGCGACCAGGCCAAGACCGACACGCCTGGCCCTTAAGCGCCCTTGGACAGGCAGCCCTGGATTAAAAAGACGAAAGTTGAAGATAAAGTGAGGTGAGCCTCTATGACATAGTGGCCACTCATCGAGAGACTACCTGGCATTTTCTAGACCGCCGTCTTCAAATGCTTCCGAGTGGTAAACTCCAATGATGGTAGCGTGTTTGGTCAAAGGCTACATGCTCCATCAGAGTGTGACTTTAACTAGGGCGATTGATATGAAGCCAAAAGTTACCTATTTCTCGCAATGAAGCTTCTAGCAAATGCGGTGGACCATTCTGAGGTGGCCATTAGTTGTCCTCTTCGGAAGCTCAATGGCTCTCCAGTGCAGGTGACAGCGCACTTTGCCATGTATTTCGTGGAGAATTTTTATTATAAACAGAAATCGTGGACTATTCCTTAGAATACATAACCACGAAGCGGGCAAGGCCTCTAGTCCCACCCTTACACTGCGAGGCAATGACAGTGCCACCTCGGTTTTCGGCCTTAACGATAAGTGTAGGTGAACCACCTTAACTTGAGAAGGGTAAGAGGCATCGTCGTCTCATGGGCATTGCCAAGACACCTCGTCGATCCGAGGTTTGTCACGTTAATGGGAGCCGGCATACCCGCTTCCCTCCTCTTCCCAACACAGGTCGGCATGCCAGCTCAGTGACGTTCGTGGGGGTCATAGGCCCTTTAAGTCTATGGTAGGGATACCTGATACTGGACAGGGGGGGGTATGGCTAGTGTAGGCCCCCCCTGAATTGGAGATGCCCCCGGAGGTAACCCAACTCCAGATGGCAGGATCTTCCATGGGAGTGAGCCTTGGCCCGGTGCCAGAAACCAAACCTATGTACACATCAATGCGAGCTCCTCCCTAGACCGCACGCCCCCCCCCCCCCCCGAGGACTCGCAAGGAGAGAAAAGATCCCCTTTCCAGAATCGTGATCCCTTGAGAGCCAAGTTCTTCCACATATCGGAGAATGATGTTGCTGACACAAGTCCGTCCGGACTGTGGACCCGTTCCTGGCGTGTAAGGAGTGATTCATGTGAGGGAACTCAAGATTTACTGCTTAGAAGATATCACCGAAGAGTTGGTAGACCAGAGAGCAGTCAAAGTCGAAAGTCTGATGAAAAGACGGAAGGGACTCGAGACCCACACTTAGACTCTTGGGGACGTTCGATCGTGACAGGTTACCTGAGTCGGTGTCTCTTTTTGTAATGCTACCGTCTGTATTCATTCCTGACACTGCCGCAGATGTGATACTACTGCCACCGCTTTGGTCATACGAAATGATCCTGTAGATGTGCAAAGTAAGGTTTACCCGAAGTCTATGTAAATTGCTCCTGGTCGTTCAGGCTGTAGGTCTTCTCTCCTTTCACAATGGTAAAGACTTTGTCCTGACGCATATTATGCCCAAAATCTAACTAAGCACCCTCAGCTCCTATCCTTTCTAGGCATATGAACAGGGTCGTTTCCGCGCCTATTCGGAACCCTTCTGCGGGTTCCACTTATTTACCCCGGATGTTGCCCTGGTAGAACTGGCCGCACAAAGGGTTCCAGACCCACCCTCGGCTAAAACCAGGTCTCCCCCCCCCCCCCGCCGCGTGAACCTTTCGCGAAGGCGAAATTCCGCGCACCTCCAGTTAGACTAACAGGATGCAAATCACATTAAGATGGTCGTGATGCCGTGTTCCTGGGTTCCTAAAAATTTTCAGCGAAAGGACAGCACCAAAAGAGCTTCAGCTGCTCTGCCAGTACACCTGGCGAATGGAAGACGTGGAGCCCTCCAAAGGAGGAGCCACATTCCCGAAACCACCTCGCCCGACAAAGGCTTCGAGGCTGATGGAGGAAAAGACTCATAGCGTCACAACCTTATCCAAGAAGTCCTCGAATGCAACAACGCTTTCAACGACCTATTATTGCAACATTGAACGATATTCTGCCTCCGAAAAGCGTTCGGTCATTCCCGTGAGGGTGTTATTTTCGATTATTTCCACCGCATCTCTTCGGGGTTAGGGCTGCAGGGCTTATTCCTTCAATGGAATTGCCATGGACTCCTGGAAAAGAGGGAGGAGCTGCGGATCTCCGGTCCTCGTGAGCTACGTTTTCTACCATACTAGGAGCGTGCCACCGGCTACCCTCCGGCGTGAATAAAGGTTTTGCGACACCAGAACGACTGAATGTGGGCTGTGGAGTAATATGCAAGAATTACACCTTTCATGGTGTTTCCGTTCTTCTATATGCAATAAATACCATTTGGACAGTGGGAGTGTGGCTACAGCTGATACACTGTAATTTTTGCGTACATTCAGCCGAGTTTGATACGGGGACTTCCGCTGCATCATGGCATGGTTGCTGAGGCACTTTCTAATACTCGAGGATTTGAACGGTAGTCACCCCGTCTGCGGAAACTACTCGATCAAACAAAGGGGGCAGTTCCGTGCCGACCAGATTGACGAGCTGGAGATAGGTATCCTAAATGTGAATGAGTTTACGCACCAATGCTCGAGAAAACGCTTGATTTTCCATTCTTGATCAATCATTGTGCCGCTCTCCGGATGCAGAGTGTGATTTTGGTTGGCCCTCAAACAGAAGCGTTATGCTTACATGCGATATAAGTGCCGCCCGAACGATTTCACTCTTGGTGTATTTCGTTGAGATAGGTCTAGGTTCGGGTATGTTTCGAAGCACGCCCACCGCTCTTCGTGTCGGGTATACGTGTCTTCACTTAACAAGAAGACCCCTCTATCATATGTGTGGAAGAGAGTCAAAAAGATTCGGGGCAAGTTCTCGCAGGACTCCCCTCCCGTTCTCCAGGAGAATGGGGCTGCAATCTCGGACCCCGCTCCCGTGGCGGAGTCCTTCGCGACCGCTTTCTCCCCATTCTCTAGCCGGGATGCTGCTCCGCTAGCATTCAATGCGCGTCGTGATGTCGCGGAAGGCGGCCAACTGGACTCTACTTTCAGAGGCCAAGAACCCTTCAACGACAGGTTCACATTGAGCGAGTTGCGTTCCGCTCTCGCTTCGTAGGCAGACACCACTCCTGGAACGGACGATGTCTCTTAAGCCATGCTTCTTCGACCTCTGGGTGAGCGAGGCATGGCCTTTGTTAGATTTGTTCAAGAGAATCTGGGTAGGGAATATCCTCCCAGACTCCTGGCGAAATGCTACTGTGCTCGCTTTTTGCAAACGAGGTAGAGATAACTCTTCCCCGGCCGGTTTCCGCCCAATCTCTCTAACTTCCTTCGTGTGAAAGTCGATGGATAAATTGTTAAATGTTAGAGTGGCGTTTTTCTGGACAGTGGAGGTCACCTGAGTTCTAAGTTTAATTGTAAATTACCACCGAAATGCCTAAAAAAATACCTGGATTAGGTAAGAAAATATGCATACAAAACATATACATACTTGGCTTCTTTATAATTTATTCTGGACAAGTCACTAAATTTTAGATCGTTACTCATCACCTAGTCTTGCGAGGAATTGAATTTAAAAGTCGTAATTCTACGGCCGCTTGTTTACTAATTGACTTTTACCATCGCTTCGCTTCACATGCAAATGCTAATAATTGATTTCCTTCCTTCCTAGAATTTCCGTCCTAACGTGAATGGGATAATACGTTTAACAAGCCATTAACACTGGAAATAAAAGAGACACACGCATTACAATTAGATTGATCTTATTAGATCTCCTCAGGAGAGCTGCCAGTTCGCTATTCTGAATCCGAGACAAGCACCGTATCTACGAACTTACCTGTTATTCAAGAAGTCGCTGTTATTTTCGTGTATTTTCTTTTATCAGGCACTAATTGGTTGTAATAGATAAAGCCCCCCATCATTTGATTAACGCTAAAGCGGCTCTTCACATCAATATAGTGCTATTTACTTCCATCTCGGCCAGCCTGGTATCATCCCAAGGCAGAAGACCCCAAGTATGCCTCTCAAAGTGGCTTTCAGGACCCGACGCCATTAATTGCGTACGCCCACTCACCGAATACTTGCAGGGTCATCTGCAGCTCTATATTCCACATAGTTTCACTTCCTCTTTTTTCACCACTATCCTTACCGATTTCTCTTCCCAAATTCTCTGCCTTCATTGTCATTTTTACATGGAATTGTGAAAAAATCCTACTACAAACCTATTACATGAACACCTATTATACACTATATTATCTATTTGTCCCTCGCCCCGTAAGGGGCGCGGTGATTTGCCATCCTGGCCGCCGTGCTGACGGGATCCAGCGCTCCGTCCGGCCCCAGCTTAGCCTCTCTTCCTTCCTTCAGATAGCCCGATTTCTCCCCTACCTCGTCGCTTTTCATACAACCTCTCCCACAACTTTCTCTGGTCAGCCTCTAATTTCACAGGGTAGAATGCTGACCTTCTCAAGCCAACCACCCCGGATCGGGGCTGAGGGGGGAGGGGACATTGTTCCCTAACCCCTCAGCTCCGGTTCGGGATGGGGGTTTTTTAACAACCTGCTTCATCCCCACCCATACCTTCCTCACATCCCTTTTCCTCTCCTCTTCACAACCTATATTTTTTACGCCGTGTTAAAGGTGGAGCCGCCATGCCGAAGGACTGCCAGGCCACCAGGCGGGAGGGGTGGTCCCGAATGGCGGCGCCTGGCTCTGCCGGGCTTGTAAGCACCTCTCGCAGTGCGGGCAACTGCGAGAGGTGATGAGCTATTGCGTCCCGTAATCAAAAGAGGGTCACCATGCCCATGAATGAAAAAAAACAACAAAAAACCCAACCCCCAACTTCCCCAAGAAAATCGACGGAGCCGCCCTCGGGCAGCTCCACCGAGAAAATGGAGGTCCCCCCCCTTGTGCTTGCGCAAGGGACCCTCCATAATTCTTTAACCGGAGAGGAGGCTTACTCCTCTCCTACGCCTACGGGTGTAGGGGACTCCCCCTCACCCCCTTCTCTGGAGGTGCTTTCGGGCACCTCCCTATCTCCAGCGGCAGTCCCTCCTTTGCTTTCTAAGGGGACTGCCAAGAAAGCCAGCAGGCAGCCCATTGCCGACCGCCCCTCGTGCAAGCGGCTCGGTAGGGCAAACCCCCTTAGGGGGGAGAGGGAAGCCAGGCCCCTTCGGTCGCTTCCCTCAAAAGACCTGCTGGCAAGAATTTTAAACCTTGCTGGGGTCAAGGCCTGTGCCTCCCCACACCACCTGACTAGTGACAATACTGCCAAGGGGACCTGCGATGTCCTGGAAGGGGATGGCCAACTGGAGGCCCCTCCTGTGATAGACATGGTCCTTGAGGAGACCCAGTCTCAGACGGTAGGGCCTTCCATGGGGGGGAATTCGGGCTCGGCGCCAAGCACCGAACCCGAATCCGCCCCTATGCAAGGTCCTCCTCAAATGGCTGAGGGCTCCGAGGCAAAAGGAGGGGAGGGATCTCCTCCGACAGGTGCCCCTACGACAACCAGGACCTTCTCCATTTCGGAGAGGGACCTGGCTGAGGCTGGTCCATCTGGCCTGGGGACTTCTGCCGGCGGAGGTGAAAAGCGGGTTCATTCCCCGCCCTCCTCTCCGAAAAAGAAAAAGACTAAAAAGACAAAAAAGACTCGGGGCTCCTCTCCATCCGCGGGGGCTGCGGGGACGGATGGGTCTGCTGCCACTCTGGCAAGCGACCAAGCCAAGATCGGCACATCCGCCCCCTCTGCCCCCCCGGTTGCGGAGCCCCTGACAAAGAAGACTACTACCAAGAGTGCACAGGGCGGAGCCTCGATGACATCGGGGCCCCTGATTCAGAGGTTACCTGGCGTTTTCGAGCCCGCTGGCTTCAAACGCTTCCTCGTTATTCGCTCCACTGATGGCACCATGTTGTCCAAGGGCAACATGATCCATCAGCGGAGAGGATTAGCTAGTGCAATTGGTAGAGAGCCGAAGGTAACCCGTTTCTCGGACGGGAGCCTTCTGGCGAATGCGGCGAATCCCGCCGAGGCGGCCAAGATTAGTGCTCTTCGGACACTTCATGGCACCCCGGTGAGTGTGACGCCGCACTCTACCATGAACTTTGTGAAAGGAGTAGTTTATGCAAGGGAACTCGTTGACTACTCCATTGAAGACATCACCTTAGAGCTGGCCGACCATGGGGCGGTCAAGGTCGAACGTGTGATGAGAAAACAGGGAGGGGCCTCGAGACCCACCTCTACACTCTTCGTCACGTTCGACTGTGACAAGCTCCCTGAGTCGGTGCGTGCCGGTTGGTACCGCTACCGCGTGAAGGCATTCGTGCCACTGCCGCGGCGGTGCTATTACTGTCACCGCTTCGGCCATACGAATCGCTCATGTAGACGTGCAAAGTCGGGGTCACCCGAAGTCTGTGTAAATTGCTCCAAGGTCGCACACGATAAGTCCAAATCGTGTGTGGCCAAGTGTGTCAATTGCGGAGAGCCGCACCCTTCTTCTTCGAAGCAATGTGGTGCATATCTCCTTGAGAAAGAAATCCTGGCCGTTCAGGCCCAGGATCGACTCTCATTCCCCCCCCTGCCCTCCCGGGGTATAAGGGTCTTGCGACCCCACCACCGCGGGATGGCCGGGCTGGGGGGTGCGCAGTTTACACCCGGCATGATGTCTCCGTTCTTCCTTTCTCTTTAGATACCTCCTTTCAGGCAGTGGCTGTGCAGCTGCACCTGGATAGGAGGTATACTATCATTTTTGCGTACATTCCACCGTCAGCTGACTTCGACGCGGGGGACTTCCGCCGCGTCGTGGCACGGTTGCCGAGGCCCTATCTCTTGCTTGGAGATCTGAACGGCAGGCATCCTCTCTGGGGAGATTACTCCATAAATCCCAGGGGACAAGTCCTTGCCGATCTGATCGAAGAGCTTGAGATGGGTGTCCTAAACGTGGATGAGTTTACGCATCACTGTCCGAGAACCGCTTCATTTTCTTGCCTTGACCTATCTTTGTGCTCTTCGGATGCACAGCCTGATTTCGATTGGGGGGTGGTCGATGACCTCCATGGTAGTGATCACTTTCCCATTCAAATATCATTTTCAGGGCAACTGCCGCCTGAGAGACCACCTCGGTGGTGCTTGGCGCGGGCGCGGTGGCCTGCATTTCAGGAAATGACTGAATTCTCTATCTCAGTCGAGGAGTTTAGGTCGGTAGATGAGGCCGTTGAGTTCTTCTCCGGCAACCTCATCGCCGTGGGCCTGACTACTATTCCTAGGACGTCTGGCCGTTTTGCACGCCGACCACTCCCATGGTGGTCGGCCGAGTATGAGACGGCCCTCAAACAGAAGCGTTATGCCTACATGCGCTATAAGCGCCGCCCGAACGATTTCACTGTCGCTGAATTTCGTCGGGCTAGGGCTAGGTTCCGGTATATTTCGAAGCACGCCCGCCGCTCTTCTTGGCGGGCATACGTGTCTTCACTTAACGGGAAGACCCGTTTAGCTGAGGTGTGGAAGCGAGTCAAAAGGATTCGGGGCAAGTTCTCGCAGGCCCCCCTTCCCGTTCTCCAGGAGAATGGGACCGCAATCTCGGACCCCGCGTCCGTGGCGGAATCCTTAGCGACCGCTTTTTCCGCATTCTCTAGCCGTGATGCTGCTCCGCCAGCATTCAATGCACGTCGTGATGTCGTGGAAGGCCGCCGGCTGGACTTTACCTCCAGAGGCGGAGAACCCTTCAACGACAAGTTTACTGTGAGTGAGTTGCGCTCCGCTCTCGCTTCGTGCGCGGACACCGTCCATGGTCCGGACGATGTCCCGTACGCCATGCTTCGACACCTGGGTGAGCGAGGCATGGCCTTTCTGTTAGATTTGTTCAACAGGATCTGGGTGGAAGGTCTTCTCCCAGACTCCTGGCGAATCGCTACTGTGCTCGCCTTTCGCAAGCCGGGGAGAGATCACTCTACTCCGACCGGATTCCGCCCAATCTCTCTAACCTCTTGCGTGTGCAAGTTGATGGAGAAATTGGTAAATGTTAGATTAGCCTATTTCCTGGACAGCGGAGGCCATCTGTCTTCTGCACAGTGCGGCTTCCGTAAGTTCCACTCCACGTCGGATGCTCTGCTCCGACTGGAAAATGCCGTCTGCGAGGCTTTCCTTCGTAGACAGCACTACGCCACGGTGTTTTTTGATCTGGAGAAGGCCTATGATACCGCATGGCGATACGGTATCATGGAGACTCTCCACACGATGGGGGCGAGGGGACGCCTCCCAATGTTTATATCTGAATTTTTGCGAGATCGTCGATTCCGCGTACGGGTGGGGGGAGCCCTCTCCGGCCCAAAGGAGCAGGAAGAGGGTGTCCCGCAGGGAAGTGTCCTCAGTGTCACACTCTTTGCCCTGAGCATCAACGGCATCACCTCGGTGCTGCCGGAAGATGTTCTCGCTACGCTCTACGTGGACGACCTTTCGATCTCTTTTGGCGCGGCCCAGATGCCAACTCTGGAGCGCCGACTCCAACAGGCATTGAACCGCGTCTCTCGCTATGCCGAAGCGCACAGGTTTCGGTTTTCTTTGGCCAAGACTAAGGTGGTGCACTTCTGCCGCCATCCACGGCTTCACCCCGACCCAGATTTGTTTCTTAATGGGGTGCGCCTGGATGTGGTTGTGTCGCACCGTTTCCTTGGTCTTGTATTCGACCGACGCCTCACCTGGGAGGCTCACATTCGCAGCCTTAGGGTCTCTTGTACCCGCGCCATGGACATTCTCCGTTCCGTGACGTTCAGCGCTTGGGGCGCTGATAGGGCTACCGCCTTACTTTTTTATCGATCCTTTGTTCGCTCGAAGCTCGACTAGGGATGCGAGTTTTATGCATCCGCAGCCGAGCGTTTATTGCGGAAGGTGGATTCGATCCACCACACCGGCCTTCGCCTTGCGACCGGTGCCTTCCGCACTTCCCCCATTGAGAGCCTGTTGGTCGATGCTGGGGAGATGCCACTCGCTCTGCGCCGCGTGCAGTGCATCACTCGCCTGTACGCGCGAGCCCGGCGCCTCCCTCAGTCGCCAACAGCTCTCACTGCATCCGCAGCTGATCTCGATGGTGCCTATGCCGCCGAGAGACGCCAGTCATACCCTAAGCCCTTTGGGTTTAGGGCCAGGAAACTCCTTCGAGAGGTAGATATAGCTCTCGGGCCGGTGGCGCCCCTGGTTCTGCCCAGGACGCCACCCTGGAGGGTACCACATTTGGCTATTTGTCGCCACGCCTCTGCTCCCAAAGCTTGTACTGCGCCGGGAGTATTGCGTTCGACCTTTTTGGAGCACACATCGTGTCACGCTGGTACCGTGCCAGTGTATACGGATGGCTCCAAGTCCCAAGAGGGGGTCGGCTTCCACGCCGTATCCCCTCTGTTTGAAGTCAGCGGGGCTCTACCAGGCGCTGCGTCTGTCTTCACGGCCGAGCTGGTGGCAATACACCACTCGGTACGGGAGATTACGCGACGTGCCCGGTTCGGAGACCGGATTGTGATTTATAGCGACTCACAAAGCGCCCTGAGTGCTCTCGGGGCATTGGAATCTCCGCATCCCCCGGTTCGCGAAATCCGTGACGCCACGGTTTTGGCGAGCCGGGCAGATGTCGAGATTATCTTCTGCTGGGTTCCTGGACATGTAGGAATTGCGGGGAATGAGCGCGCCGATGAGGGCGCCAAAGAGTCCGCGAGGACTCTGCGACCGGACCAGCGTTTCGCTCTTCCTCACACTGACTACATGGCAGGAATACGGGCAGCTTTTCGGACTGCTTGGCAAAGAAGATGGGAGACGGTCGAGGGGAACTTAAAGTTGCGTGCCATTGCACCGCGACTGTTCCCATGGACCTATCCCCCAATGCCGCGGCGGCTTCAGGTTGCTTTCTGTCGTCTTCGAATCGGACACACTCGTGTGACGCATCGTTACTTGGTGGAGCGCTCGCATGTGCCCTATTGCAGCGACTGCGTCGTCCCCCAGACTGTTCGGCATATTCTTGTCGAATGTCCCAGTCTGGGTGATCTTCGCGCACGATACCTGTCTCGGTACCGGGATGGGCGGGGTCGCTACCGCCTGTCCCTTGTACTCGGGACGAGTGCGTGCACCATGACTGGTGGACTTATTGACTTTTTGGGGGAGGCCGGCCTTCTCCCCTTTATTTAAGGTTCCTTTTTTTTTGTTATTGTTTTGTTTTAGGTTGCACTCTCCTGCACCGGGGTGAGGGGGACCTCCCCCCGCTGCCGGAGATTGCTTCGATTGTTAAGTTTTTCCAATTTATATTGATTGTTAAGTTTTCATATTTTAACTTTAAAGTAGCCTAATTCTAGGCTGTCGTGTTTTTCGGCGACTTATGCCCAAGTGGGTAGTTGCCAGATGGGCTCTATAAAAAAAAAAAAATAAAATATTTGTCCCTCGGTCAGCCTTTTCTATCTCCTACACTCATTCAAAAACACAGGCCTACGTTTGAAAAAAGATTTCTGTTCCTGCGATTTTCTTTAGTGATTCCTAACGAAATTGTTCTCTTAAATTGAAATATGACATTCATTTTGCTCAATCAGGTCTGGTTTTTGAGATACAGCGCACTACTGTTTTTAGAAAAGGGCCATTTTTGAAAAAATCCCTTATTTATATAAAAGTTATTTAATAAATTACAATTACTTGTAATAAAAAAAATACCGACTCAATTCGACTTTCTTTTAATTAATTTTAAACTTACAGACTACTTATGAGCTTACCCAGGAGTGCAAAGAAACTATTTTCCAAGAAAAGAAGTCCTTGATGACTTCCGCTTGTGAAGCGATGCTGGTTCGTCGCGTTTAAGACACCAGCAATAGTCAGCTAACCTGTTGATGTCCCAGCGTCCTTGATATCTTGTCTCCATCGTCTTTATGTCTTGGTGAAATCTTTCTCCTTGTTCCTCGCTATAATCTCCACAGTTTGCCGGAAAATAGTCAAGATGTGACTGGATAAAATGCATTTTTATCGACATGTGAGCTCCCATTTTTTCGAAGCTTTTCATAAGCTCATTTACATGTGAGATATATTCTGAGCTTCTTTTATTTCCCAGAAAACCGTCGATTACTTTACTAAACGCTCGCCATGCTTCTTGTTCACTGGCTTCCATATTGGTGTAAAAATGCTTGTCCTTTAACAGAGTTCTAATTTGGGGACCATCAAATATGCCTGCATGGAGCTTGGCATCACGGATCTGTGGGAATTTTTGCAGTAGATACTTAAAAGCTTGGCCTTCTTTATTCAGTGCTTTGACAAAGTTTTTCATCAGGCCAAGCTTTATATGAAGAGGAGGCAGTAAAACATTTTTGGGAGGGACTAGAGGTTGAGCTACCACATTGTGGCAGCCAATTTGGAATGCCTCTCGAGATGGCCAGTCTTTTTGCTTATAGTGAAGACTATCCGCCCGGCTATCCCATAAGAACATGAAACATGAATATTTTGTGTAGCTTCCTTGCATCCCAAGAAGAAGGCACACAACCTGAAAGAAAACATATTGATGCATATTGCTGTACATGGTTTCTAAGAACTTCTATTTTTTGCATAGGCAATTTTCACTAAGTTTATTAGGGGTAGGGAGAAACTAATATGTGTATAATATCCTTCTGTCATTGGTATTTAGAAACAAACATTCCTTGAAATATTTAACAAGTTTAATAAAGTAAAATATATCTTACCTTGAGATCACCACATATTAACCAGTTCTGGTTAGAGTACTTGATTGTATTAATCAATACTTTCATATTTTCGTAGCTTTCTGTTAACTGAACTGAATGGCCAATAGGTACAGATGCCATTTTATTGCCAATATTTAAGAGTACTGCCTTCAAACTTCTGCTAGAAGAATCAATAAAGAGCCTCCATTCACTTGGTTGGTAAGGAACGCCAAGTGCCTCAATTAAACCTTTTACATCATTGCAATACACCAAAGAGCTGCAAGAATCAACTGCAAAGAACTTTCGAAACTCTTCGTCTCTATTTCTGAACCAAAAGTATGTAGTTTCTTGAGAGAGGAGGTTGCTCTCACTAAGACGGGATGCAAGAAGTTGTGCGTTCTCTTTAGAAAGACCAAAATCTCTAGTCAAGTCATTTAATTGACCTTGAGTGAGTGATCTTGGCAAAGTCATTGTAGACGTAGGCTGATATGTCACTGAAGTGTCAGTGTCATCCACTTCTATATATTCTATATTATCTTGTAGCTCAGTATTTTTAGGTGGAGAAGGAACTGGAACTCCTGGACCATGTGGTTGTGGTTTAATGGTGGAAAGAACATCAGGATAGACTACAGTGTGTTTGTTCTTCTTATTGACACCTGAAAAAAGTTTCGCATACTTAATTTACATACTTTTAATTCACTCGACCCTCGTTTTTACATTTTTATACACATTTTTCATACCAGGTAAATTTACAATTTTTAAATACAATCAATTTTTATATACAATTTAACCACAATTTTTCTACCAGCATAATACACTATTTTTATACACAATTACAATTTTAATAGGCTACCAAAAGATTTGTATAAACATTTCTAGATTTGTCAAGGACTATATTGTTAAAGTAATTATCTCACCTTTAAGATTTTTCATGCAAAAATAGCAGTCTGTAATGTGGTCCTTGCCTTCTCTCCACACCATAGGTACACCAAATGACAAACAGTTCGTTTTGCCCTCACTCCAGCGTCTTAAGGCTATGACACAGGCTTTGCAGCACATATGTGGAGCAAAGTTTTTGTGTTGATCACCTAGCTTTATTCCAAAATATGCATTGTAAAGGAACTTTACTAACGGCGTTATAGTGCATTGCTGGTCACTAAAAGTTACCTTTCCACAAACAAAACAAAATCTATCAGGACTGTTTTTACACTTTCTATTCATTTTTATGCAATATAAGGAGTTTTGCTAATGTATTTGCCTGCAAAAAAATTCACAAAGATAAATAAAGTTTTAGAAATACACTTTAAACACTGTTCATAGATGAGAAAAGTCATGGATTAAAAAACCAACACTTAGTTGGAGAGTGAGCAGGCAACACACTCGCGCTCGCGGTCAGCTAGAGACTGAGCTCTCTAACGCCATCTAGGGAGCTTGGTCTGTATCTTAAAAACAAGACTTGATTGAGCAATATGAATGCTTGATTTGGATTTAGGAGACAAATTTCATTAAGAATCACCTATGAAACCCTCAGGAACATTTTTTGACGCAGACCAGTGTAATCGTATGCGTTCTTCTGAACCTTCGCATATAATAACACTCTCTCGCATACTCTCTTCAAAAGTTATTTCCATCCCTTTTTTTGCAAGCATATACCAACCTCATTACGCAACCTATCGCCCCTTCTCACAGTCAAGATTCCCCTTAAATTGATTATTAGTTCTCATCCAACACTCTATATGTTGTCGTTACTTAAGACTACGAAGCGAAATCCAGGAGAGCACTGACGTAAGAATGTTTGTAAGAGCTGATCTTTAAATATTAAGAAAGTAGTAAAGATCTCAGCTGAATCAAGGTTACCAATGTAACATCTGACACCCTTTTGCGGGAGCTCTCGATCTTTCCATTTTCATCAAACATATATTCATATACTCACATACTAAGGTTGGCAACTCTGTGCACTCTTTCAACTTTCAGGTGGATGCAATACTCAAACCCTCTAGCGCTCAAAAATCCTCGCACCTAAAATTTTCCTCCCCCTTCAAAAGCTTTTAGTCGTAATCTGACTCGTCCATAGCAATATTCAGCCTCGTAAATTTTAGGAAATTAGATAAATGCAGGGTCGTAAAGTTGTTATTTGCATATCAACATAATATAATAGTGAAATAAGGAGGAATAAATAGCAATGTTATATACCTACATATGCTCCAAACAATCAAAAAGTATTAATAAAATTCGCCAAAACATTTAACATCAGCAACATATAACAGATAAAAAGATGAAGCTCTGAATATTACAACAAAAAACAACTGACACAGGAAAGCCAAGTATCGTATCGAGAGTACATTGGCAGTGATGAGAGCGTTTATTCTTCGAGGCCTTTGCTCTCTACGACTGTGCGAGCTTTAAGGAGTGTGATGCTGGCCCACTCTTCGGTGATGACTGCTTTTGATTGATCAATTAAGGCTGGCTGACGACGTCTTACGGCCTACTTCAGCTCCTGTCAAAGGCTGAAGGGCAGCATGTAATCTCTCAGGATAGCTTGGTACTTGTCTGAACTCATGGTGCCACCCCTGAACTTGACATGAAACCTCATGCCATTACTGAGCGGCCACCGAGCTTTTCTGATGACATACTGTACTCTTGACTTTACTGCTTCCCTGGCCTCCTACGAACTCTAACTCTGCCTGGGGTGAAGAACAACTGGAACGTGGATACGTCAGACCATAAGACATGTCCCCACTGACGCATGGTCCAGTTGCAGCGAGCACGTGTACAAGCCTAATTAGCAGTTTGTTAAGGACTGTTCTGAAGGATGCGTTAACCTGGCCGCACTCTGTCGAAGAGACGCAGCATGTTACGCACTGACCCTAGGTTGTTCAGATTGAAGTCGCTCTTGGGTGTTTCCACTTTCACTGATCTTCTTCACCACTTCTGCAACCCCTAAATGTGATCAGCCGACCCTCCGGGCGATCGGTTGACAGCTGCAACCTTCACCTTGCTGCGTACATATCAGATTTATTTCCTACATTGTATAGTTACGTGTTTTCGCCATTATCATATCATTATCAGATCCTGTCGAAATGGAATATCATATTAATTAACAAATATGTTATTATATAAAGACATTTTGACTGACATACTGATAGCAGGATTTTATATATTTCAATAGCATCACCATTTTAGATATTTCAAAAAAGTTATGGAATCTTATACTTTTATTTTGCTTTTCAAGTGTATTATACACATGCGTGCAAACCTACACCAACATAATTATAGACATACTCAAGCAATAAGAAAAATCCAGATGTGAGAAAACCTTTTGCCGCGGCTGTATTTCACAATAAATGCACCCAAGATACTTAAAAATCGCAAATATTCAAGAGTCTAACTAATATAGCAGGATAAAAGGTTGGAATTGATCTCTCTCTCTCTCTCTCTCTCTCTCTCTCTCTCTCTCTCTATATATATATATATATATATATATATATATATATATATATATATATATATATATATATATCTTCACCTTAGGATATACTAATAACGATAACAACGAGAATATACAGGGCAGACACCCATCACTAAGGAGCCTGGAAGTAAATTCGCAACTAGTAATTGATAAATTAAAGAAAATGAACTCGTACAAGACTCCTGGCCCTGATCAATTTTACCCGAAAATCTTAAAACATGTCTATAATGAGTTAGCAGAGTCACTTGCTTTCATTTTTAACAAATCTCTCGGGTAAATATGTAGACGAGCGGCCCGGCCGATAAGATGTACTATTTTGTCCGAGTTCCAAAATGTTTCACGTTTTTGGAGTACATTTAAGGGGACGGCTCGTAGGGGGGTAAACACGATGCTTGGACCGCACTACGATGATCCTGAGTTTCATTAAATTGGGGGGGTCTGGGGGGCACAGCCCCCCAGTATATAATCCTAATTTTTATAATGTTCTGACGTTTACAGAGGTGAATGCTTTAACTACATCATGTCAGCGCCTTTAATCGTTTTGCGAATTATAATAGGGGTTGGGGGTGGGGTATGACGTCAGAAATGACACGGGTGAACGATAATATTTACCCAAAATATTTTTTTCCGGCCGGGCCGCTCGGCTACATGTTTACCATCTCTCGAGCATGGGGTCGTCCCTGATGATTGGAGGGAAGCTAACGTCACACCTATCTTTAAGAAGGGATGTAAAAACCAGGTCAGTAATTACAGACCCATTAGCTTAACCTCAATTGTTGGAAAGTTGCTCGAAATAATCATTAGAGACAAACTAGTAGAGTTCCTCGAAAGCAATAACATTATACGAGATAGCCAGCATGGTTTTAGGTCTAAAAGATCCTGCTTAACAAACCTAATTGACTTTTACCATAACCTTTTCAACCTATATAACGATACTGAATCATTAGATATAATTTACCTAGATTTCAAAAAGGCATTTGACAAAATTCCCCACCAGAAACTCATGAACAAAGTGCGTACGCTAGGAATTAACGGTAATATATACGGATGGATTAGTAGCTGGTTAAAAAAAAGTAAGCAGAGAGTGGTAATAAATGGCGTGGAATCGGACTGGGTATCTGTTACCAGCGGTGTTCCTCAGGGATCAGTCCTGGGGCTTATTTTATTTACTATATACATCAATGACATAGTCGTTGGAATAAATAATATCATATATAAATTTGCAGATGACACAAAAATAGGTAACTCAGTATTATGCGAAGAGGACAGGGCTAGCCTGCAAGCTGATATAAATAAAATTACCGAATGGTCAGAAAAATGGAAAATGCCATTTAATATCGACAAATGCCAAATCCTTCAGTGCGGAACAAAAAACAAAAAATACAACTATACAATGAAAGGCGGCTTAATAAACACAACCCCGCAGGTTAAAGATTTAGGAGTAATAATGACAGAAAACTTAAAAACATCAAACCAATGCGCAGCTGCTGCAAACAAAGCTAACACAGCACTAGGATTTATAAAAAGAAACTTTACTTATAAAAGCGAGGAGATAATTATGCCACTATATAAAAGTATTGTAAGGCCCCATCTCGAATACGCTGTGCAGTTCTGGGCCCCTTACTTAATAAAAGACAGATAAATTAGAAGCTGTACAACACAGAGCGACAAAACTTATCCCGTCAGTATGTAACAAACCTTACCACGAGAGGCTAAACAAACTCAATCTATTTTCCGTCAGAAAACGAAGACTAAGGGGGCAGCTTATAGAGTGCTTCAAAATACTTAAAAGATTTAACAACGTTAATGCCAATAACTTGTTCACACTGACAGGGGAGTGTCCCACCCGTGGACATGATTCAAAACTTCAGGGTAAAAGAGCCACTATGGATGTAATAAAAAACTTCTTCACTTACTCGATTATTAATGATTGGAATAATTTGCCAAACGAGGTAGTGGACAGCAGCACTATAGATTCATTTAAAATGAGATTAGACAAACACTTAGCAAATATTGCAATTGTTTAGCATAAGCTACAAAATAAAATAATATTACAAAAATATAACTCTTTCAGGTGTATGTAAGTGGTTTTCATATTCCTTTCATTTAATTACTATTCAATGCAAATTTCCTTCAGGTACTGTCTTTTTACACCTGCAAGGTACTTTTCCCAAGTTATTTCATGTACGGCTTTTGCCGGAGGGAGTGGAGGGTGGGAAGAACCTAAAACTTTTCTATCCTTTACTTCTACTATTTTATATGTAAGTCGCAGTAGATTTAAGCTCAGATCACCTTAGTCTCGGCCGTAAGGCCCGTGTGATCTGTGTATCTATGTAACTCTCTCTCTCTCACGTTATAGGGAAGGGCTGAATTGCGGAAGTATGCTTGAAACGTGACCGGGCCGTTCCGCCAAGGAGAAGATTCATTTAAGTTGTTGATAGAAATGAATAGATTACAACCAGGTATGAAAGTTAAAAATCGACAAACTGCCGAAAAGATGAAATAAACAAATAATCCTGAGTCACAAAGCATTTTCATCATCATCATCATCATCATCATCACTAACTCTATAATTTAAGAAGGGAATTTTTTCAGTATTTGAATAATAATTTCATCTTAGTTTGGTTATGACTTGTTTTGTTTTTTTACCAAAGTTCAGAAATAAATATAAGTATCGAAATTTTGTGAATGTTTTAAAACCAAAAGAATTACAAATGGTGAAGTTGAGAAAATTTATTTTTATATATCTTCTCTTCTATAACTCAATATTTTAGCAACGTGATATTTTGAAAAGGGGGAAATTTAGTTTAGAGTTCCTTTTTAAAATTATTATAATTGGCGAAGTTTAGAAAATTTATAAAAATTTAACCATGGCTGCTTTTTTCAGATTTTAAATTTTAATCTTAGTAGCGAAGTGCAAGCTCGCCCTGTAGGGAGAAGTGGCGAAGCCATTGCCTGGTCTTTCTATATTAATTGTATTTTTTAAAATTTCCACTCCATGTTGGTTCCTGTATGATGTATAAAAACGTACCTTGTAGTTTGGGATGCATTTATTATTCCTCCTAAAGATCTAGTTATTGCCGCCCATTTATTCATCTGCCACACCCTTTTCCATGACCCCTGTTAAACAACTAATTTAGGCTTTCTCAAGACGTTATTTTTGTCTATTTCATTTCCATCCATCTCGTCTCAGGCATTGCACTTCCCATGTCCCTATTATAATTCTATGTTATTTCGGGGTTTTCCTGCAATGCGTCAAGACTAATTTCAAATAACAGAACTTTCTCCAAATTCGTTACGTAACCCGATAATTGGTCTTCCGCCATAGATTTTCTAAAAATGAATTAATACATGAGAACTGCAGACAGAGACGTGTATGTATGCCTAACCTCCCAGCCTGTCTATATACTCAAAGCGAGAGAGGATATGGGTGCGGTCAAACTCCAAGGGGGAATCACGATCGAAGCAGGCAGCTGAGAAGTACTCAAATCGATATTTGCCTGAGTCATACCTACAATTTCACAAACTGACAGCTTAGGGCTCAAGAAGGAAAAGTAGCAACGTAAAATAGTCGATCGTTAATCACCCCCGCCCTATCAAAGTTTAATTACACCCTCCCTTTCGACGCTAATCAAATTCATTCCCCCAGTCCCAGGTTGGGTTTTATTGAGTGGGTGATCAGACACAGCTGTTTCGTGAACCCAGGTTTCTTGAAACTATTGTAATATGAGGAAATGTGAGCCACAGAGGATTGTCGTGAAGCCTCACCCACAAAAACACTATACAAGCTTATGTATGATGCTCTTGGCCGTTAATATTAAATTATAATAATCATTATTTGTTAAAATATTTACATTAGCTTTATTTTTTTCGTGTGGGAGTTTTTTCCTCGTCATTCTTTTAGGGGAATAAACAGTAAGCTTCGTGTTTGAATTCCATTTTATTGGGTTTTGAAGTTTTATGTATTGAGACTACAAATTCAACAAAGAACGCCGGGTTGGTTTTGTTAGACCCAATTATTACATCTTACATTAATTACAGTGGTTGTAAAATATAAAGACTGTAAGCTTTCGGACTTGAGCAAAAGTCCTTTCTCCAAAATTTTGAGTCTGATGTAACTCCCAAGTTGGCAATCATTTACAATGGGATCAGTAATGCAGGTAAAAAAGGAGTGGAACTATTGACTAGTAGATGAGACAAGGGTAATGGAGGTAGAAACCGTTTAAATCTTCTGTCGTTTCTTCCGTTATAATCAAACGGTTTCGAGCTCCCCGCCCCTTACCCCTGCCTCCTTTACCAGCCAGTAGCTCCACCCCTACTATAAATTAATTAATTTTTAAAAAAATGGCTAACTTGGAAATTAATACTTTACTAAACGCATAGCAGACTGTCAAAGTGTATGAGAAAGGAGTTTTTCCTAAGTCAGAGTGCTTAAAAATAAAAATTCCATCCTCAGTTGTGATTCAATATCACCATTATGTTCCTTGAGCTACAAGTATTCAACGATATATATATTAATATATATATATATATATATATATATATATATATATATATATATATATATATATATATATATATGAATCCATTAAACCACATTGAAAGAGAAAACGGAATAATTTTTCCTTGCAGTAATATTTTTATTACCTTTTTTCGAAAAATCCGTGCAGGGAAGCGATTCGAACCAGGCACACTGAGGCAGCGAGCACCGCTTTGATCACAGTTAAAAGTATGCTGTTAATACACTACGCTACGCAGTTAAAAGTGTGCCGTTAGTACACTACGCTGCGTAGTGTACTAATAATTCCTTGGGACTTCAATTAATGGGAAATCTATTTACTTTATCTTCCATTTTTAAGATCACATGTTTGGCTGGTGTTGGGTTATAAGATTAAACTTATTATGGTCGTTTAGGATATATATATATATATATATATATATATATATATATTTATATATATATATATATATATATATATATATATATATATATATATATATATATATATATATATATATACATGAAATACAAGTTCTGCGGGGGATAACAACAACCACCACAGGACTTTCGCCATATTTTTACTGGGTTGGATGGGGTAACGCTTTGGGCGAAATATAGTTACTGTGCCTGGTAGCTTAGCGGTAGAGCATCTGACCGTCAATCAGCAAGCCCGGGCTCAAGTCCCGGCCAGGAATTTTCAAAAACATTTTTCCCCTGGCGTTATTTTTGTCTTCTCGATAAAGGATCGCCTTCATTGTGCCGCCCTATGCTCTCTTTGATTCTAGGTTCTTCTTGCCTCTAAAAAAACTCCGGTTTCTTGTCTCATCGCTCATTCGCGTCCAATTTTCTATTTCTCTTGTATTATATATATATATATATATATATATATATATATATATATATATTTATTTATTTATTTATTTATTTATTCATTTATTCCCAGCATCCATTCCTGGCCATATACAGGTTTTAAATCAAGTAAGCTTAAGCACCTACAATAAATATGACCACGTTAAAATGAACTCTTTTTTTAATTGTGATGTTGTAAGCGGTCAGGGAGGGGAGGTATAGCTGCTTTGGTGAGTTTAAGAAGTTATGTAGATTGTTTGATTGGTTCATTTATATCTTGCCTAAACCATAACCTAGTAAAGATAAACAGTTCTAACTATAATTGCCCAAAATAACTAAGAAAAGATATGCCTTGTTTCTTTTTCTAAAGAGTGCCTACTTTGCTCCTACATTTTCCGCAAATTCTCCACTCAGTCTATTTAAAAATAATTTACCCTATTTTAAATGAAGAAACAAATTTAACCCAAAGCAATGCATTTTCTTTCTATAACTGCATCATTTAAAAGTGATATATCCAATTTACCCTGCTGTAATTATTGAGGCACTTCGCTTGTCACCGCCGCTTTGTAATTAATACTTATCCTTGTAACTTTTTATTTTTTAACGCACAACTTGCCTTCAAACCTTTTTTTCCACCTTCGTAATTCTTCCCCCGTCTCCTATTATGCCATTTGATTCCTCTAAATACTGATTGCCTTAATGCCATGCTTTTAGGAGTCTCGAAAACTTAAAAAAAAAGATAAGAGAGAAAGGCATTAAAATTCGACGTCCGGAAGACAACGAGTATTAGTTTGCTCGACAAAGTTTCTCTCTCGGCCTAACGCTAAGCCAGGCCAGTGGACGTCAATTGGTCGCTTTATTGAGCCTTGTGTCTTTCTTTCGTCTAAAAATCACTTCGTGTAAGTGGCTGTAACTAACAAAGTTATTTTATATTGCATCGCTAAAATTGGGTTTTACGTATTGATCTAATTATTTTATTCATGAATTATATGCAACATGGAACTTACGATGAATACAACTTTTACAATGAACTAAATCGAATCCAAACGTGCATATGATTCATTCGAGTTCCAAGAAATTAGTAGGTATGATAATAAAAGGTGATAACCCAACCTACTCGTTAGGACCTGCCTATCACTAGTTTTCTTAATTGCATACCCTCCTACCCCTTTCCACACCTGCTCTTCTATCGACAGAAGTTCTGGTTGTCCGGCGCACTTTCGTCCTCTTATGAACCTTAGTAGAGTCACAGTGTATACCATGATGGACCTAGCTGATGCACCGGCGGAAAGCCCTCTGTATTGGGCAAATATTAGTTACGGGGTGTATTGGGCCGTGGACCCTGCTCACCTTCCTCCACATGCGCATCCGCCTCCAAGAGTGGCCTCACCCTTCCTAGGTGTCGTGGAGAACGATGTAACACGGGACACCCTTTAGACCGTTGGAAGGGCTCCATCTTACCATCAATTGGGGGCGAAGAGGCATCCCTAATTACCATTTTGGGTCCGCTCTTGGGAAGCTCCGCCTCTGCAAAGGAAGTATCACTTCCACCTATGCTTTCTCGAGAGCCTCTCTAACCCTCATCTACCGGAAATGAGGCTTACTCCTCTCTTAGGCCTACGGGTGCGGTGTATTCCTCCTTACCCTTTCTGTGCAGGCGCCCTAGGGAAACTCCATCTCCCTAGGAGTCCCCTTACAGGGGACTGCTAAAATTGAGCGCTGTCGGTGGGAGCGGCTCGATAGGGCCAACCACCTTATGGAGTATTGGATAGCAAGTCCCGCTGGTCCGTGACCCCTAGAGTCCTTCAGTCCGGGGGTAAATATGTAGATTATCAGCGCGAACGATGGGACGTACTATTTCGTCCGTGTTCCAAAATGTTTCACGTTTTTGGAGTACATTTAAGTGGACGGCTCGTGTGGGGGTAAACACAATGGGGAGACTACACTACGATGATCCTGAGTTTCATTAAATTGGGGGGTCGGGGGGGGCACAGCCCCCAGTATATAATCCTAATTGTTTATAGAATAATAATTCGAAAAGGACTCAAACGCGCATGAATATTCCGACACGAGTGAACGATAATATTTACACACAAATTTTTTTTCGGCCGGGCCGCTAATCTACATATTTACCAGTCCGGGATCTAATGTTTGCAGGGGGTCTGCGTTCCCTCTCTTCCCCGATGGATATAGTTCGCCGGAAACAGACGACACAACAAAAAATACCTGGAATGGAATCCGTGATACCTCTGGCGGGAGGATGGCCACATAGAGGCCTCCTTCTGAGATAAACATGGTCGCGGAGGTGACCCAGCAGAGGATGGAAGGAACTTGCATGGGGCAGAACTCTCGGTCAATAGCAAACACCGAAGCAAAGACGCCCCTGGGCAAGCTTCTCCTTAGACGGCTCGGGTTCCCAATGACTCACAAGGAGATGAAGGACCTGCTCACCCGGCTGGTACCCGTTTGACAGCTAGGACCTTCTCCATCTGGGAGAATAATCTTGCTGGGGCCGGTACATCCGGCCTAGTGGCTCCTCCCGTCGGTGGAGAGATGTGAGTTTATTTCCCACCCTCCTTTCTCCAAAATAAAAGGAACAGGAAGAAAAAAAAGAGGACTAAAGACTCCAAACACTCCGTGGAGGCAACGGGACGGACGTGCGAAATGCTGTTTCGGAAAGTGACCAGGATAAGTGTAGGATAATAGCCTAATGCTCCCACGTTTTCCCACCCCCCTTCCGGGCAGGCCACGATATTAAACCTACCCCTTCCAGCCCGATGTATGGTGGCCTCCCACCGGAAGAACCCGCCGGCCATTTCAGCTAGCCAACGCATTCCGTCCTGGACTGGTTATCGATAGATGGGAGCTCATCTTGGCTTCTAGGGATTTCCTGAAGTTTACAAAGGACGAAATGTAGGAGATAATCAAACAGCTCTCACCACTTGACATCAAATCTACTTCCGGAGCCATGTGAACCTCTGTCGAGTTTCGGGTATAAAAGATGAATTCTTTTAACCCTCGGTAGTAAAGCGGAGCAGGAATTGCCATCTACCTCGGTGTTGTGGTAAATCGTCGAAGCACCAAGTCTTCAGAGAGGAGATCGGTCCTGTTAGGGATGCTCCTTACCCCGTTAGTCTGCAAGTCAGTGAGGGCCAAGGCTCGTACTCACGTTTTCAGAGCCGAAGATACAAACAGCCTCACTCTGGTTCCCTAAGCGAGAGAACTACATCCCGGCTTTTCTCCGTGACCCTACGCGTTGATATGTCACTTTGCCCCCCTCACAAAGGCACCCAAGATTCCCCGGAGTTCACGAGCGTGGGGCCCTCTTTAACAAAAAGCTCCCGTCACCGCCTTCTTTCAGCAGAATCATGACGGAATTGTGGGATCAGGTTGGTCCCTGGAGAACCTACCTCATTGTCTCCACCCCGTATCTCACCACCTTCACTCACCAGCGCCACCCGAATATCAGGTTCCAAGGTAACCTTTCCATTTCACATTCCGCAACTTCACCACGAAGCTTACCAACATTAAAAGTGTATAGGGATTTACATAGTGAACAGTTATTTACAAGCCAAGTGAGATATCCGAGCTTCACTTATTAATTTATCTCTCAAAGAACCTTCGGCCCGTGCCCTGAATGGGTTTATTGACTCAGAGTGCTTAGAGGTTGGCTACGGAGGGATTGGAATGAACTTTGCCAGCAAGCGACTCAAAGGAAGTTAGATACACAAAAATATGAAAATAAAGTTTTAATGAACACTAAACAAGAATATATATATATATATATATATATATATATATATATATATATATATATATACAAATAATGTGCTTTGAGAGATAAATTAATAAGTGAATCTCGGATATCTCACTTGGCTTAAAAATTACTATTCACCATACAAATCCCTATACACTTGTAATGCGGGTAAGCTTCGCGGTGAAGTCGGAAAATGTGAAAGGGAAGGGTTACCTTTGAACCTGATGTTCGGGTGGCGCTGGTGACTGAAGGTGGTGAGATAAGGGATGGAGACGATGAGGTAGGTTCTCCAGGAACCAACCTGATCCCACAATTCCGTCACGATTATGCTGGAAGAAGGCGGTGACGGGAGCTTCTTGTTAAAGAGGGACCCACGCTAGTGAACTCCGAGGAATCGTGGGTGCCTCAGTGAGGGGGGAGGGGCGAAGTCACTTATCGAAGTGACTTATCGAAATGTAGTTTTCCCTCTTAGAGAACCAGATTGAGGCTGTTTGTAGCTTTGGCTCTTACACGTGAGTACGAGCTTGGGTCCGCACTGCCTTGCAGACCAACGAGGTGAGTAGCATCCCTAACTGGGACCGATCTCCTCTCTGAAGACGTGATGCTTCGACGAATTACCACTACACTGATAGATGGTAATTCCTGACCTGCCAGACGCTGTGCAAGCTCTACTACTTGCTTAGGGAACCAGAGTAAGGCTGTTTGTAGCTTCTGCTCCGACACGTGAGTACGGGCTTGGGTCCGCACTGCCTTGCATACCGACGGGGTAAAGAGCCTCCCTAACTGGGACCGATCTCCTCTCTGAAGACTTGATGCTTCGAAGAATTACCACTACACCGATATATGGCAATTCCTGCCCCGCCAGACGCTGTGCAAGCTCTACTCTTGAGGGTTAAAAGAATTCGTCTTTTATACTCGAAACTCGGGAGAGGTTCTCAGGGCACCGGAAGTAGATTAGATGTCAAGCTACTCCATTTTGTCCTTTATAAACTTACGGCAACTATCGGAAGCGAAGATGGGCTCCCATTTATCGATAAACAGTCCGGTAAGGAACTCGGTGGTTAACTGAAATGGCCAACGGTTTCTTCCGGCTGAAAACCACCATATATTGGGCCGGAAGGGTAAGGGTTGATAAGCGGCCCGCTTGGAAGGGATGTGGGCAAAACTTGGGAGCATTATGCTATTTTCTTACACAGAGACTTCCAGCATTATGGCTCTCAGCCATCATATTACCATATGAGAAGCCAGGTAAAGACCCCTTCATTGATGGAAACTATAAATCAATTTCACTAACGAGCTATATGTGCAAGTTGATGGAAAAGATGGTCATAAAAAGACTTGTATGGACTCTGGAGAAAAAGAGAGTAATATCAGAGAAGCAATATGGACTCCGCCAAAGTAGAAGCACAACAGATGTCTTAGTTAGATTAGACAGTGCTATCAAAACAGCTTTTGCAAAGAAACAAACATACAATAGCTGTGTTTTTTTGACTTGCAAAAGGCATATGACACTACTTGGCGAGAAGGAATACTACCAAATCTCCCTAAAGTAGTGCTATCCAACAGAACATTTAAAGTAAAGATCAATAAAAACTACTCAAAATAGCATATTCTAAGCTGTACTTTATTTCAGTGAACTCTCTACAATTTTACCACAACATATTAACCTAACCCTATACGTATATGATTTTGCTGTTTATGCTCATGGTCCTTATTTGCCATCCTTAGTCCACCGAGTCCAACTTGCGCTAAACAGAGCGTATAGCTGGCTAATAAATCATGGTTTTCTAGTTAATCTTACCAAAACTAAAGCAATGCACCTAACAAAACTAAGAGAAATGTATCCTAAACCTGACCTATATTTAGGTGGAAATCAGTTAGAAATGGTTGACCAAATTAAATTCCTCGGAATGACTATAGACAGGAAACACTCATGGAAGCCACATATGCTCGTACTAAATCTACGGAATCAATGCCTCAAGAACATGAATATACTGAAAATATTGTCATATAAGAGCTGAGGTGCTGACAGAGCATCTTTGTTCCACATCTATAGGATGACCATACGAAATAAACTAGACTATGGATGTCCTATATATGCATCTGCTCCAAAAACAACCCTACAACTATTGGACCCAGTACACCATCTCAGAATTCGTCTATGTACAGGAAGGAGCCTTCAGAACATCACCGATTCCTAACTTATATTGCGAGTCAAGAGAACCCTCCCTTTATGATAGGAGAAACAAATTAAGCCTCCAACTATATACTAGACTCTGTGGTGGAACACCAGCCCATGATATTTCAGATACTAGTAATGACTACCTGTTTGCTAACACAAGAACATACACAACTCTTGGATATAGAATGAGACAATTAAATTCCTAGCTTAACTTACCAAATATTCCAACATCAATTATAGCCTCTGTCCATCACTATAGAGAGCGGTGGTGTCAATCTTTGCAACCCCCATGTGAGAAATATACTGAAAGCAGAGCAGATACTCCTGACTCTATTTTACGGATGGAATATGAAGCCCATAGACTCACCAAACATAGAGGACAAACTCTTATCTAGACTGATGGATCCAGGCAGGCGGAGGGTGTCGGTCTCTCAGCTATTTTTCCAGACCAATCCTACTCAAGACTTCTGCTGGGAGCCACCAGCGTGCTAACTGCAGAATTGCGAGCAATATATATGGCACTTCCATATACCTTACACACTGGATCCTTAACTTTGAAATATTTTCAGACTCCCAGAGTGTTATTAGTGCTATAACAAATAAGTACTCCACCCACCCTCTAGTTCAAGAAATTCATAACTGGATGGGAATTTTATCAGCAAGAGGTATAAACATAAACCTTTGTTGGTCTCCTGGACATGTAGGCATTCCCGGAAATGAAAGGGCAGAATAAAAGGCTAAAGACGCATTAAGGAATAGAAACTTGGATACTAGAGTCAAAATACCTGCAAAAGATCTTTACCCTGAAATCAAGAGGGTCATATTAAGAAAATGGAAAGAGGAATGGAGAGAAATACCTGAAGCACAAAACAAACTTAGGGAATTTTAAAGACAAAGTGCAACCATTTAACACCTCTCACTCAAAAATACCGAGAAATGAAACCCTACTAACAAGAGTACGCAGAGGATACACTAAAATCACTCATGGCTACCTACTGACAGCCGAAGAACAACCTTTGTGTGAAGATTTCTACGTACATTTGACAGTCCATCATATTTTGAGTAAATGCCCTAATTATAGGCATAGCCGAATAAGGCATTACAGAACGGATGGCCTCATTACACCTCTGAGCCTAAAACGTATGCTAGGTGATGACTCCAACGTAAGGGAAAAGATACGAAAATTTGTAGAAGAGGCTGAAATACTGAATGAAATATAGAAGGATCCGGAAAGGATTATGATTGAACAATAGAAAAGGAACACACTGACCCTAAATAAGGACTGTGCGTAAAAACTATTAATGAAAAAAAAAGAAGCTCATTCCTCCAATGGAATTGCCGCGGACTCCTGGCCAACTGGAAAGAGTTGCGGAGGCTCGGATCGTCCCGTTCCCCGTTAGCTATCTTTTTGCAGGAGACCATGCTGCCGCGTGCCCCCCTACGAACCCTCCCGTGGTATAAGGGGTTTTCGAACCTACCACCGCAGGATGGGGGCCGGGAAGTGGTTGCGCGATTTACACCTGGCATGATGTCTCCGTTGTTCTCTTTACTTTAGACGCCTCCTTTCAGGCAGTAGCTGTGCAGATGCACCTAGATGGGAGGTATACTGTTATTTCCGCGTACATTTTACCGTCAGCCGACTTCGACGTGGAGAACTTCCGCCCCATGGTCGATGACCTCCATGGTATTGATCACATTCCCATTCAAATATCATTTTCTGGTCCGCTTCCGCCCGAGAGTCTGCCCCGATGTTGCTTGGCGCGGGCGTGGTGGTCCGCATTTCAGGAAATGACTGATTTCTCTATCTCAGTTAAGGAGTTTAGGTCGGTTGATGAGGCCGTTGATTTCTTCTCCGACAATCTCATCGCATCTCTGCCTATGCTGAAGCGCTCATGTTTTGGTTTTGCATGGCCAAGACTAAGGTTAGGTAATTCTCCCTTGCTTTTTTATCGATCCTCTGTTCTTTCGAAGCTTTACTATGGATGCGAGTTTTGTGCATCCGCATCAAATCTTGAATTGCAGAAGGTGGACCTAATCTTCCACACCGGTCATCGCCTGGTGACCATTGCCTTCCGCCTGTCCCCATGGAAAGCCTACTTGGTGATGTTGGGGAGATGCCACTCACTATGCCCCGTGTAATGTTCATTATGAGCCTGAACTTACGAGCCCGGTGAATTTTCAGTCGGCAACAGCACTCACTGCATTCGCAGCTGATCTCGGCGGTGCCTATGCCGCCGACAGACGCCAGTCATACCTTAAGACATTTGGGTTTAAGGCCACGAAACTCCTTCGAGAGCTAGGTATAGCTCTCGGCCTGGTGGCCTGTGTGTTTCTGCCCAGGACACCAATTTGGAGGGTTTTGCCTATGACAATTTGTCGCAACGCCTATGCTCACAAAGCTTTCACAGTCCACCTTTTTGGAGCACATTTTGCGTCGGGCTGGATCCGTGCCTGTGTATACAGATGGTTGCAAGTCCCAGAAGGGGGTCGGTTTCAACGCGGTATCCCCTTTGTTTGAAGTCAGCGGGGGTCTACCAGTCTCTGTGTGTGTCTTCATGCCCGAGCTTGGTTACCAATCAACCCTTTAAACAGATTTGAGTGCTCTCGAGGCATTGGAATCTTCACACTCCCTGGTTTGCAATATCAGTTGACGCCAGCCACGGTTTTGGCGATCCGGGCGGATGTTGAGATTATCTTCTGCTGGGCTCCTGGACATGTATGAATTGGGAGGAATGAGCGCGTCGATAAGAGCGCTAAGGACTACGCGATAATTGGGTGACCAGACCACCGTTTCACTCATATTCGCACCAATTACATGGCAGGAAGCCGTGCAACCCTTCGGGCTGTTTGTCAAAGAAGATGGAAATTGCTGGAGAGAACTTAAATTTGCGCGCCATTGTGCCAGGACTGTTCCCATGGGCCTCACTCCCAATTCTGCCACACTTCCAGATCGCTTGCTATAGTCTTCGGTTTGGGAAAACTCGTGGGACGCGACCGCTATTTGTTGGAGCGCTCACAGATACCTTATTGCGACGACTGCGTTAGCTCCCCGGACTGTTCAGCTCATTCTTGTTGAATGTCTCTGGCTGGGTTATCTTCGCGCACGTTATCTGTCCCCGTATCGGGGCGATCTGGGTCGCTACCGTTTGTCCCTCGTACTCTGGATGAGTTTGTGTACACATAATTGCGGACTCCTGATTCTTTGGAGGAGGCTTTTGCCTCCTCCATATTATTCTACTCTTTATTGTAGGTCACATTTTCCTTTCTGCGTCGCGGGAGAGGCAGTCCTCCTGCCAACGCTGGAGCATGATTTCTTCCTCCTTTTTGCTTATTCTGTTTTTTCTTTGTTTTTATGATTTTTTAATATTTTGTTTTTGCATTATTTTATATTGGTCTGTAGCGTGATTACGGCAACTTTAACCCAAACAGGCTGTCTCCCGATAAGCTTCCCCCCAAAACAAAAATAGTCATGCAAAATTTCTCTTTACAAACAAGAGGAAGACCGGCGGTTATATTAAACGTATGGCTAATAAACACAGCATTTTTACCACTCCAATAGTTGACAATCTAACATAGAAATAGTGTCATTTAATTGTCAGAAACCTAAACAGTATTTTTTTTACTCATTTGACTGACATCCAGCTAGTCGCAGTGAGGCAAAGTTTTGCATTAACTCCTTAACGAATTATCCCATACAATTACGGGTGGATGTTGGATGTCAATAAAATACCAATCCGTAAATTTACGTTCCATCTCGATTTCTGTTCTCTATTGAAACAAACCTGTTTTTTGACATTTCTTAACGGCGGTTGGCTATTTAACTTAGACAACGGCTTCTCGACCTAGTTTACATCCATGGGAGGAACAATGGGAGGGAGAAAATTGTCTTATAAAAACTTTATAATTACCCTCTTACACTAGCGTATTTCCCTTGAAATGGCAAAAAAATATATTAAAATGAAAATTTTGGCTCCAAATTATTGTTTTGCTTTCTTTATCGCAGTACTTCCATTTCGTCATAAATACTTGAGTATGTTTTGCCAACTTTCAGAAAATATATGGTTAAACGGCTAATGGGCTCCTTTTCACCCATGCTATAGATTTTAAGAATATTGTTCAACTGGAGAGCCGTTTTTAAACTTTGAACTACACCAGTTTTATCCTTCTCCCCCACGACCATTTTCTCCTATCGCACAGGAAGTCTCTCAATCAGAGCAAAATATATCGTTCCGACCTATGAATACAAATGTGTTGCTGAATTTTATGCCGTGTATTGCACTACTTCACTAGCCCCATCTCACCAAGTTCGTCTCCTTTCTAGACGAATCTGATATGTAATTTAAACGTATTTTCTCTTTTCTAAGTAACCTCACTTTTTTTAATTAACTTCCCCCCAAAGTACTGGTGCATTTTACCACGCTGGTTTTCGCTTCTAAATTCAAGGAAATAATAATAATTTTCAGTTTAGTGTAGATAGATCGCGTTAGGACCTTAACGTTCATATTATCTTATCTAATTGTATTCTCACTTAGGGGGCAGAACTTAAATCTTGATGCTCCTTTTGACAAACATAAATGCCAATAAATGAACCAAATAAATAATAAAATACCACCCCAGTGAATAGAGAATAAAAGCATCTCAATATGTACTATGAATTATCTGTTTCAGTATGATGTCTAATGCCCCCAGATGGCAGGGGGTTTAATGGACCGCAATGGGGAAGGGGGTTTATTAGTTGTTGCAGCTGGCACCTGGATGAGTTACACGATGTCTTGACCCCATTGGCCCCATTGGCAGCGTCGAACTCGATTGAAAATTCGTGGATTTTATTCGTTCAAGACATTTTTATTTTACCCTCTCTTTCGCCAACGAGCTTTCGGCCATTCATCTCGAGTTGAGGCTAGGAGGGAGGTGGTGAGGCGTTTTTCTTTAAATACCTTTCTCTTTCGCTCTTTTCATTTTCTACTAAACACCATCTTTATTTTCGTTATCAATCATTTTACTCACCTGCAAGGGGATGTCATTGCAATATGTAGTAACATTGACAACCTTGGTCCGGCTGACGTTTTGAGAATTGTGTGGCTTCCACTGACCCTAGTGCCTGCAGTAGGATCTATGGCTCTCTTCCATAAATTTTCACTTTCCCTCTAAATCTCTCCTTACAAGCATTCTCCGAGAGACGCACCCTCCTTGGTTTTCGCTTTAAATTCGGACGAAAAAATGCTTGCAACGGTCGCTAATAAAACCTTAAAATGGGAGTGAAGATTCAAACGTTATATTCCTGCCTTCAATTAAACTTGGGAGGAAATTACGGCTTTTTTATAGCCTTCTCTTCACTGTCACCCCACAGATTCATCAGGCAACAGCGACCCTTTTGGGGGGACGCGCGCGCGCGCACACATGGAGGCCATCGACTAAGCCGTTGTAGGCAAATGGAAAAAAAAAATAATTTCCTCGTCAGTCCTTTTGTAAGTTAAGCTGAGAAACAAAGCGATGGTTAAATATTTAACCTTAGTCAATAAAAGTAAGAAATCCTGAGACTTCAAATAAAGGATCGAATTCGGTGTCTTTTAAATCTTCATTAATATATGAACCGAAAAGAACAAAAGTCGTCTCGATCTCACATACGTCCTTTCTTTGCATCATTTCACTAATAAAATGTTAAAGTTAACGCAATGGTTTTCCTTATATTAGTGTTCCTTTCTATATTTCTTTTTTCACATAAGTCTCAGTGTTGTTTATGAAATTGGCAAGTATGAGGCTCCTCGCTTCTGGAGAAGTTTTATGTTGATTAGACAATAGACAATGCCACTTTAATAGCGTTGGTGATAATCTTATTGAAACGTGTATGTATCAACCATGAGCAAATTTGAGTCATGTGTATATTTTTGATAAAGGAAGGATAGAAGGAATATTTTAGGATAAATAAATCTATTTTTAATTATAAGCGATGCCTTCAGAAAAAACACTAAACGTATGTGCATTACAAACTGAAGTAGAACAGTAAATAACAAGGTATGTTGACCAAAAAGTCGCGTGCTCTCACTTATTCTGATTCATGACCTTACACCCTTCAAACTTTTCAATAATTCCCGGATTAAACTTGGGAGGACCTTGGCAATTATATCAATCGAAAGAGAATGTAAAACAACATAGAGGTTTCAAAGTGTTAGAATTGGCTGAATAGTTATAAAGTTATTGCGAAATAATTTCTTGTTTAACCTTGAGAGGACATTTACAATTAGATAGTACAAAAGAAAATGTAAAACAACATAAGGGTTTCAAATTTCATTAGAATCGGCCAAATAGTTATGATGATATTGGCAAAACAAAATAATTCCCGGGTTAACCTTAGGAGGACATTGGCAATTGTATCATTCAAAGAGACTATAAAACAACTTAAGCCTTTCAAATTGTTATAATTGGCCGAATAATTATGTTGTTGCGAAATAGTTCCTTGGCTAACCTTGGGAGGACTTTTGCAATTATATCATTCAAAGGAGAATATAAAACATCCACAGGGGTTTCAAAGTTCGTTAGAGTCGGCCGAATAGTTAGAATGTTATTATAAAAAAGGCAAAACGGGGACCGACCGAAATAGTGAGATGTAGAGGTGCCCGCGACTAAAAGGTATGTGGATTGAGGGGTTTGTGGTGGAGAGGGAACATTTTTTAACTTTTGCAATTTTCTTTTCCTTAACTAATGCCCCCATAAGGAGCACAGTGATTTGCTTTCCTCGCCGCCGTGCTGGCAGGACTCAGCACCCCGTCCGGCCCCAGCTTAGCCTCTTCTCCTTCTCTCTGACAGCTTGTGTTTTTACCCTACCTCCTCACTTTTCCTACAACTTTCTCAGGTCGTCCTCTAATTTCACGGGGTAGACGCCGACCAGCTTTCTCTCTCCCAACTATCCCGGATCAAGGCAAGGGGGGAGGGGACAACGTTCCCTCGCCCCTAAGCTCCGGTCTGGGTAGTGGGTTTTTAACAACCTTCTCCTCTGGTAGCTCCATCGATAAAATGGAGGTCCTCCCGCTCTGCTTTCACAGGGAACCCTCCAAACCGCTCCTACAGAAGAGGAGGTTCACTCCTCACCTACGCATACAGGTGAAGGGGACCCGCCTCACCCCCCGTCTCTGGATTGCCATTTTGGATAATCACTTCTTCCAGCGGCATTTTTGGACTGCCAAAAATGCCGGTCGGAGACCCGTAAGTGACTGCTCCCGGTGGGAGCGGCTCGATACGGCCAACCCCCTTAAGGGGGAAAAGGATGACAGGGTCAGTCGGCCTGTGCCCTCCAAAGTCCTGCGCGCATGCTGCATATCAGATTACAGGGGGTCACGTATAGCGACCCTCTTCCCCTACAGATGCCGGTTTGCCGGCTCAGCACAGAATGAAAGGTACCTCGAAGGGGTTCAGTAATTTCTTAGGGAGGAATGGCCACATGGAGACCCGCCCTTGAGATGGAAATGGTCCCTAAGGTGATCAAGCACCAGACGGTAGGATCTTCCATGGGGTCGATCCCGAGCTCGGTGCCAAACACAGAACCCGTGCCCGCCCCTATGAAAGCTCCTCCTCAGACGGCTCTTTTCCCCGAGGCCTCACAAGAAGAGGAAGTATCTCCTCCCCCGGCTGGTGCTCCTATGACAGCAAAGACCTTCTCCGTTTTAGAGAAGGATCTGGACTGGGGGCTCCTACCGGCGGAGGAGAGAAGCGGGGAGGCACGGGTCTGATGCTGTTTCGATAAGCGACCAATCCAAGATCGACACGTCCGGTCCCGTTGCTCCGCGGGTGGGGAGTCCCAGAGGAAGACCAGAACTGCGCAGATGGGAGAATCGATTAGTCTGGGCCCCTCATTCAAAAGCTATATGGCTAGCCTGAAACGCTACCTTATTCGCGATACTGATAGCAGCATGTTGACTAAGGGCAACATGATCCATCAGAGGAGAGCTCTAGCTAGCATTATTGGTAGAAAGCCGAAAGCGACCAGTTTCTCGGATAGGAACCTTTTGGTGAGTGCATTGAATCCCTCCAATGCGGCCATTGCCCTTCAGAATCTCAATGACATGCCTGTGAGTGTGACGCCGCACTTTACCCTGAACTTCATGAAACTCGTGGACTACTCCATATATGACATCACCTTAGAGCTGGCCGACCACGGGGTGGTCAGGGTGTGAAGAGAAAACAAGGAGGGGCCTTGAGATCCTCCCCTACACTATTTGTTACGTTCAACTCTGACAAGCTCCTTGAGTTGGTGCGTGCCGGTTGGTATCGCTTCCGCGTGAAGGCATTTGTGCCACTGTAGTGTATCCAAGGCGGCACACGATAAGTCTAAATCGTGTATGCTTAAGTTTGTCAACTACAGAGAGCTGCACCCCGCTTCTTCGAAGCAATGTGGTGCGTATCTCCTTGAACAGGAAATACTGGGCGTTCAGGTCCAGGCCGTCTCTCATTACACGAGGCTAAGGACTTGGTCTTGGCGCGACGGCTCTACTTGGGACGTTATGCCTTAACGTTAAGAGAGACGCCCTCTTCTATTGGTCCCTCCAGACCTACGATCACGGTCTTTTCCGCGCCCAATCGGAACCCTCATGCAGCTTCTACCGACTCCAGACTCTTCCCTGATTGCATAAAGGGTTCTCATCCAGCCTCAGCTAAACCCATGGTTCCCACTCCTTTCCATAGCGTGACCGTTTCCTGTAAGGCAAACAGCCGCGCACTCCACCGAGTCGTGAGACTCACAGGAGGCAACACCCATGAAGTTGGTTATGAGGCCATATTCAGGGGTTCCTAAAGCTACCCGCTCCCCCAAAGGAGGACAGCACTAAATGAGCTTCGGCTCCTTCGTCCACACCCAGTGGTCGGCTAAGTGGCTCTGAGACGGTGAATCTTCGGAAAGAGGGACCCTGACATCCGAAGCGGATGTCTGGACTGCATAAAATTTCGAGGCGGATGGAATAAAAGATCCCCTGGCGATCCCAACCTCCCCCGATAAATCCCCGAAGGCAACGGTGCCTTCAGCGCATTGGCCATTGCTTGAAGACTTGAAAGGGAGACACCTTCTCTGGGGAGACTACTCGATTAATCCCAGGGACTTGCCGACCTGATCAACGAGATAGAGATAGGTGTCCAAAATCTGGATGCGTTTACGCATCCCTGCCCGAGAACCGCTTCATTTTCCTGCCTCGAACAATCTGTGTGCTCTCCGGAAGCATAGGTTTATTTTGGGTGGGGGTGGTCGATGACCTCTACGGTAATGATAACTTTAGCATTCAAATGTGATTTTCTTGGCCGGTGCCGCCCGAGAGCCCACTCTGGTGGTGTTTGGCGCGGGCGCGGTAGTCCGCATTTCAGGAAATGACTGATTTCTCAGTCTTCGTAGATGAGTTTTGGTCGGTAGATGAGGCTGTTGAGTTCTTCTCCGGCAATCTCATCGCCGTGGGCCTAACTACTGTCCCTAGAATGTCTGGCCTTTTGTCACGCTGACCACTCTCGCGCTGTTCCACTGAGTGTGAGGCGGCCCTCAAACAGAAGATGTATTCATACATGTGCTATAAGCGCCGCCCGAACGACTTCACACTCGGAGTGTATAAGTGTCTTGAGTTAACGGGAAGAATCCTCTAGCAGAGGTGTGGAAACGAATCAAAAGGATTCGGGGCAAGTTCTCGCGGATCCCAATCCCGTTCTCCCGGAGAATGGGACTGCAATCTCTGACCCCACGTCCGTGGCGGAATCGTTACCGACCTCTTTCTCCGAATTCTCTAGCTGGGATGCTGCTTCGCCAGCATTCAATGCGCGGCGTGATGTCGCGGAAAGCCTCCGAGTGTACTTTACCTGCAGATACGGATAACCCTTCAACGACAGGTTTACTCTGAGTGAGATGCGTTCCGTTCTTGCTTCGTGCGCGGACACCGCCCCTTCACCGGAAGATGTCTCGTACGCCATGCTTCGACACCTGGGTAGGCGAGGCAAAGCCTTTGTTAGATTTGTTCAACAGGACCTCGATAGAGAGTATCGTCCCATATTCCTGGCGAACCACTATTGTGCTCGCTTTTCTCAAACCGGGGTGAGATCACTCTATCCCGGCCGGTTTTCGGCTAATCTCTCTAACCTCCTGGTGTGCAAGTTGAGGGAGAAACTGGTAAATGTTAGATTAGATTTGCTTGTGGACAGTGGAGGCCATCTGTCTTCTACACAGTAGGGTTTCCGCAAGCTCCACTCCACGTCGGATGCTCTCCCTTGACTGGAAAATGTCGTCTGCGAGGCCCTACATCGTACACAGCACTAACCACGGTGTTTTTTTGGTCTGGAGAAGGCCTATGATACCGCATGGCGAAACATTCTTGTACTTAAATCACGCCTCACTTTAGAGGCTCATATTCGCAGCCTTACGTTCTCCTGTACTCGCGCCATCGGTATTCTTCGTTCCGTGAGGTTCAGCGCCTGGGGCGCTGATAGGGCTACAGTCTTACTTTTTTTATCGATCATTTCTTCGTTTAATGCTCAACTACGGATGAAAATTTTATGCATCCGCATCACGGTGTGTATTGGGGGAGGTGAACTAGATCCACCACACTGGTATTCGCCTGGTGACCTGTGCCTTCTGCACTTCCCCCATTGAGAGGCTACTTGTCGATGCTGGGGAGATGCCACTCGCTCTGCGCCATGTACAGTGCATTGTTCGCCTGCACACGCGAGCCTGGCGCCTCCCTCAGTCGCTAACAGCTCTCACTGCATCCGCAGCTCGTCTCGACTCTGCCTATGCCGCCGAGAGACGCCAGTCATACCCTAAGCCCTTTGGCTTTAGGGCTAGTAAACTTCTTCGATCGCTATGTATAGCTCTCGGGCCGGCGGAGCCCCTGGTTCTGCCCAGGACGCACCCCTGGAGAGTAGCAACTTTGACTATTTTTCGCCCCGCCTCTACTCCCATACCTTATACAGCACCTGGAGTATTACTATCTGTCTGTTTGGAGCACACTACTTGTCGCACTAGAACTATGCTAGTGTATACGGATGTTTTAAGTCCCAAAAGAGGGTCGGTTTCCATGCCGTATCCCTTTTGTTTGAAGTCAGCGGGGCTCTGGCAGGCGCTGCATCTGTCTTCGTGGCAGAGCTGGTTGCAATACCACGCTTGGTACGGGAGATAACGCGGTGTGCCCGGTTTGGAGACTGGATTGTGAATTATAGCGTCTCACAAAGCGTCCTGACTGCTCTCGGGTCATTGAAATCTCTGCATCCTCTGGTTCGCGATATCCAGGACGGCACGGTTTTTGCGAGCCGGGAGGATGTCGAGATTATCTTCTGATGTGCTTCTGGATATGTAGGAATTGCGGGGAATGGGCACGCCGATGAGGGCGCCAAAGAGTCCGCTATGACTGCGCAACCAGACCAGCGTTTCGCTCTTCCTCACACCGACTACATTGCAGTAATACCGGCTGCCCTTCCAGCAGCTTTCAAAGAAGATGACAGATGGTCGAGGGGAACTTAAAGTTACGTCCTATTGCGCCGTAAATGTTTTCATTGACCTACCTCTTAATGCCTACGACGGCTTCATGTTGCTTTATGTCGTCTTTGAATTGGACACACTCTCGGGACGCACCACCCATGGATGCAGCGCTCGCCTTTGCCTTACTGCGACTACTGTTTTGTCCCCAGGCTGTTCGGCACATTCTTGTTGAATGTCCTAGTTTGGGTGATCTTCGCGCACGTTTCCTGTCATGATAACGGGACGAGCAGGGTCGCTGCCGCTTGTCCATTGTACTCGGGACTGTGTTTGTGCACACCGACTTGTGGACTAAACAACTTTTTAGAGGAGGCTGTTCTCTTCAACTTTATTTGACTTTTTGTTGTGGGTCGCATGCTCCTGCCCCTGGGGTTGGCGGGTCTACCCTCGAGGCTGGAGCGTGCTTCCTTCTTGTTAGCTTTTTTGCTTTTTTTTAATTTTGTGCCTACGATATTTTTATCCTTGTTATCTATTATTCACTTGTTTTTTTTAATATAGCCTAGTCATAAGCTGTAGTATGTACGACGACTTATGCTCAACTAGACAGTCACCAGATGGGCTCCTAAAAAACAAAAACAAAACTTAGGAAACTGATTTAATAAACTCAAAAGATCCATTTTAATACATTCTTTATAGAGCGTAGCGAGAACATTTTCTAGACAAACCGAGCGATAACCTTGGTGTTCAAGGCAAAGAGAGAAACACTGAGGACACTAAAATACTCAACACCATCCTTCTCCCCTATTAGACTACAAAGAGATCATTCCACCCATACTTGGTATCGACGATATCTCAAAAATTCAAACAATGATTGGAAGGCGTCACCTCTCCTCAAGAGTGTTGAGGGTTTTTATGATATCATATCGCTATGCGATGTGAAAGAAGCAAACATCAAGAAACATTACTCAACTTTTCAAGCAATTTCTACTCGTAGGAATTTAGAATAATTGGACGGAAACCAACTGGGGTGCAGAGATCTCTCGGCGGCTTTGAAAATCGAGCATAGTAACCATTAGCCATGAATCTTGGAGGATACCCTCCGTCCAGATCCTGTTGAAGAAGGAAACAAAATTACCATGCCCTTCTCTGGCAATTTAATTCTTCCAGCACATGTGGGAATTGCAGGGAATGCGTGCGCCTATGAGGGCGCTAAGGAGTTGTCCATGACTGTACAACCAGCCTAGCTATTTGCGCATTTTTACATCGATTACATGGCAGGAATTATATCAGCCCTACGAGCTGCCTGGGAAAGAAGTTTGGAGACAGCTGAGGGGAACACAAAGTTGCGTGCTATTTCGCTGGGACTATTATCATGGATCTATTCACTAGAGCCGCGACGGCTATAGGTCGCTTTCTGTCGTCTTCGAATTGGGCTTACTCGCGAGACGCACCGCCATTTGAAAGAGCGCTTCCCTAAACCTTCTTACCTAACCACTGCGCCTGAGCCTTCATTATTAGTTTTTTGTTGTTTTCTTCATTAATTAAAATTGGCTGAATATAATGCGGTAGCTAACGAGTGCCATATAAATTGCCCTCGCAATGGGTTAGTGATCACCCGATGGTTATTTTTTGAGTTTTGAGAGGAGGTGTTAGTTGAGAGTTGACTGCATTGTCAGTTCCCACGAGATGCTACATCCTTCCGAGGCCAGAGCATGATTTTGGAGTTGAGAGGGTGGGGGTTTCTAGTGCCTATAATTTGAATAACACTTTCTTTATATTGGCCACATTCTTTACATTTTTTTTCTCAAAGTTTCTTTAGGTTTTGCCCTGGTTGGTTTTGGCTTTTAATCAAATAACAACGTCCAACACCTTTGATTTTATAGTATGTCGTATAGTTGAACTTTAATGTCCTATACTCATGAAAAAAACGCATTGAAAATTCAAATATATTTATTTAAATGTTTTTAAATTCTTAAATAATTTGAGCAAATATAAAAATATTTATTTAAATAGGGTTTTCCGATAATCGTAACTGGTTGCTGCCACACAGATACAACATCTTTCTCGCAGCAAAGCCACTTCCATACGAGGTCAAATGATGATCAAAGCCGACACACTGATGGTCAGTAATGGCATTTCTGGAAAATGTACCTCCGGCACTATAAAGAGATCCGACCTAAATTTCACTCCGAAATGGAACCTTTGAGATTCCTGAAACTTTTACAAATATCCAAATTTTCTTCTGCGAAAATTGTGTCTGAAGTTTGTTAAAGATGTCAAACGAGATCGATTTTTTGGCCCAAACAAAATTGTGGGGTCGGTTTTAGTTTCCATTTAAGCGAATGGACCATTTTGTTTTCAAATTCGAATCTATTTTACCTGGGAAAATTTCTCCCCCCCAACCCATGAATTTAATAAAATCTGATCCGAATCATCTCTTTTTGTGTGTGTGTGGGGAAAGGGGGGGGGCGCTGTTTATTTGCAGATATTCCAAAAGGAATAAAAAGATATCAGCAAATACACAAGTGATGTATGAACAAGTGACACTTTAAATTGCTTTTTTTGGAATAAGGGAATTCCGAGACATTATTAATATTGTAGTAGTAGTATTCGCGCCAAAGGGCTACCGCATAGCTGAACGGAATCACCAATTCCGTAAATAAACCACATCGGGTGTAGTATGTTGCCGGATGGTATCACCTTCACGGCCCCAAAGGGGGTGCCGGTTAAGGGATGGATAACCATCCTGCAGCTGCATCGAGAGGATTTTGCGTGCCCTCCCGGCCCCAGTGCACCCCTTTCTTCTAAAAACATCCCCCGTCCCTCTTCCTTTTCTACCTCTCTTTCCAAACTCTACTTTCTCTCGTTTTCCTTTAGGGAGACCGGTGGGCGACTATTTTCGCAGGCTAGTCGCCTAATTCCTTTATATCCACTCGCCCTTGGTCGGGGCCAGGGGGTGAGGTGCATCCCCGAATCTCCCGGCTCCGGTGGGGGCGGTGGCTTTTAATCTGTCTGCACCTACAGTACCCTCCCCATTTTCCTCCTACTCACCGGGCTATACTTTCTCATCACTATCATTGTTACGCTCAAGTCCTGGTTCCGCGATACGCTGGCCACCGGGTGAACAAGGTGGTCTTAGTGCTCGCAACGCCTTAACTGGCACCTTACGCGCCCAGCAGGGACGGGCTCCTCTGTCGAGTGTTTAGCTTTTGCTTCCCGTTTATAAAACATGGCTCACCATGGCCAATAATGACAACTTAAAAACAGACGAAAGAGCGGCTGCCTCCTTAAGCGCGGCCACCTTCAGGGCTGGTGACATTTCTCCAGCTACCCAATCAGCCTCTTCTGTGAGAGATAGCTCTCATAATACTCCGGCACAGAAAAACACCGAGGCATTAGGTCGCAAAAAGAAGCCTAATCGCCGCGTACTAGAGATCTCAAGGAGCTTCGAAGCAAACTCCCTTACTCTCTGTCCTTTTAACAGGTTTCTGGTTCTTAAACCAGAACCTAACTCTTCTCTTCTGGTTAATCGGAAGCGCCTATTTAAGGAGCTCCATGCGAAAACTGGAATCGAGAGGTTTGACCTGAGGCTCCAGGCTGACAGGACTTTTGCTAGCTTTCCATGAGGTTCAGGGCTGCCCCGTCAGTGTCATGGAGCACCCGCGCCTAAGTAGCTGCCAGGGAACTATATATGCGAAAACTCTTCGTGACATACTTGTTGAGGACTCCTGAAGGATCTCTCTCCATAGGGTGTCACAAAGCTATATAGATTTAGTCAAAAAGTTTGCAAGGCGCGTATGCCTACCCCTCGCTTCATATCTTTTAAGGTACTATGCCGACTACCACACGTGTACTTGGGGATCGGAAACCCTAGTACATATAAATTCTCAGTTCGCCACTACGTAGCACCCCAGACGCGCTGCTTTAAATGCAATAAATTTTGGCATGTAAGCTCGAAGTGTCGCCAGCCCGCAGCACTCCATGCATGTCGGAGCCCCATTGCTCTGACTGCAAAGGGGGATACCCAGCATCCTCAAAAGACTGCCTGACCTATAAATTTAAGGGCGAAATTCAGTCTCTAAGATATACCGCCTTCCTTAGTGACGCGAAGCTCGGGACTGAGTATTAAAAAAAGACTAGGTCGCAAGGAGCGAACTATGCTGATGTCACTCACTCGGAGACCGATGCCTCAAAGAGGCACGTTGGTCGTCGTGGAGATCCTATGTGTCCGGATTTTCCTCCTCCTCCTCCTCTAACCGGAAGTGTGGCGCCGGGTTCGCGGTGTTGCTGGCAGGGCATCATCGACGCGCCAGCCCGTTATTAGGGAAGGCAATGCCTACCTCTATGATGGATATGAGGTGACTGACAGGCTCGCCAGGAACTTGTCGTCGATATATAACCAGACAGCACCTCACCGTTATTCTCCAGCTTTCCTTCTCGGATCAGACAGGGAATATAACCGGTTATTTTCAATAGCAGAGTTAAAAAGCTCCCCTGCCTCATGTCGCCCAACTAGCCCTGGTCATGACGGAATCCCATACTATCTGCTCAAACACCTACACGTTTCTGCTCTTCACTTCCCCTCTCCACTCTGCCCTCAATCTATACAACCACATCTGGATTGTGGGCACCTTTCCCACGGCATGGCGTACAGCAACTGAAGTGGAGAGGATGGTGGCGTCTCGTCTTTCTTTCACTGTCGAAACACACACTCTTTTTCCTGTATGCCAAAATGGCTTTCGCCAGTTTCGCGGTATATTAGATCCACTCCTGCGCCTCAGCCACGACGTACAGGAGGCCTTCTCACAACGTAATGTCTTGTTGGCTGTCTTCTTTGACATTTGCAAAGCATACAACACTGTCACTAGATCCTCCATTCTCTTAACTTCCGCGGCTATAGGCCAATTTTCCTCTCGCGATTTCTTCGCAATTGGTCCTCTTAGGTTCGAGTCGGTTCCTCTACATCTATTCATTATCCACAGGGGGAGGGAGTCCATCAGACATATGTCAAGAGTGTCCTCCTCTTCTCTTTCGTCATGAATACGGTTACCACTTTTCTCCCTCCAACTATCAATAGCTTGCTCTACTCTGACGACCTGGTGATTTACTTTAGCTGTAAATCACTAGCTCTGGTCACCCGACAGGTCCAACTCGCGGTCACTGCGGCCGTGATTTGGGTATCTTGCAAGGGTCTATCCCTTTTAAGTCTTGTTCCGTTCTTTTGCGCCGCCATCGAGATACACAGGCCCTCGAGCGTCCGCTGATTATGTCTTGAACTCCGATCCTAACTAAGCAGTCAGTGAGGTTCCTTGGTCTGGTACTTGATGAGAAGTTGTCTTGGGTGCCTCACATGGAACATCTTGTGACTGCCACCTGCCCGACACGCAACCTTCTACACCTTCTCTCTCATACTAACTGGGGCGCTGACCGCCGCATTTTGCTGCCCCTTTACGGTGCCCTTCTTCTCCCTAAACTCGACTTCGGGTGTGAGGTGTACGCCTCAGCGTCCCCTTCTACCCCCCCGACGTCTCGAACCCATACAAAACTCCGCTCTACTGATGGCTTCTGGAGCCTTCCGCTCCTCACCTGCCACAAGCCTTCGGGCAGATTGTAACGTCCCTTTCCTAAAAGAGCAACGGAACTTTCTAGCCACGAAGGCTCTCATTCGCACCCTGAGACTCACCTCTACCCCTACTTTTCCAATAGTTACAAGTGACCCCTCACTTGAGGCCCATTGGCACCTCCCTAAAATTGCCTCCCGTCTCTTCATTGCCCTACCCTTCCCCATTCCTCAAATCTGCCGGATATCCTTCGCAGGGATCATACTCTGGATGCTGGCCCCTGCGAGAATATGCAACCACTTTGTCTCCTCGCAAATCCTCTACACCGGCTGAGGTTCTTCGTGAAAAGTTCCTTAGCCATACTTTTGTCCACTCTCAGAGCACGGCCATCTTTACGGATGGTTCCTGCTCTCAACTTAACTCATCGGTTGCCGTCATCGTGGAGACGTTGCCCCGATACACCTCCTCCTTCTGCCTCCCCTATGGGTGGTAATTTTATACTGCGGATCTCTAGGCCTTGAGGAAGGCCCTTCTAATTACTTGTCTTCAAACCTCCAACGACTTCGTAATATATTTTGACCCTCAAAGTGCGATTTCCGCACTGTCTCTCTACTATTCTCACCCTATTTCGCGCGAGATCCGTCGACTCTTGCACGAGGCCACCGTTTCCTCGCAAAAGCTGATCACATTTTGCTGGGTCCTCTCGCACGTAGGAGTTCCTGGCAATGAGGTAGCCGAGCAGTGGTCACATTGGCTCGACATTGTGCGACCACTGGACAGCTTTCACCAATCGATCTGCCCCAGAGTGACTTTAAATGTCACATCAAGAAAGCTGAGACGGCCGATGGAAGTAGACTTGGTAAATCGTTGGCCTTGATAATAAATATCGACGAGTCAGCAATTCTATTTTGCCACTGGCTTCTAAACTATCATCAAATAGGCCGAAAGCCCCCATTTCTCAATAGATGCCATATACTCATTCCTGTCCGCTGCCGGTCTCAAATCCACGATCTAGCCTCCACAAATCCTTTCCATCACCTGTTCGCACCTCATCCATTAGTAACCTGCTCCCTTAAACCGTTCGCTGAGATGGACGCCTTAGCGTCGATCGGCGGTCATAATCTTCTACCATAATAATAATAATAATAATCACCTTCACGGTGGCTGCCTTTTGTTGTGGATACCTGCGGTTCGGATCTCACGTTAATCAGCAGATGGGTGCGAAAATCCCTACTAAATAAATTTTATCCATAATGATGGCATTTTTTTTAATTAATTAGTCATTATTTATTAGCTGCGTAGAATCCTCCGCCCCTGGTCACCGGCAACCGTTTGTTCGCTTATACCCGGTACCTACCCTGTGCCCAGCAATTACCCCGTGGTACCCACTAGGTTCCTACTGCTACTTATCGCATCCATCCGGTACTTGCCCACTACCTTATATACTGGACTCCCTTCACTAATTATGTACCCCCCCCCCCGTAGGCAACAGGTTTATACCGTGTGTTTGCTAGCTACCCTCCTCGTTTTTAATTCCCGCACCCCTCCGATACTTACCCGCTAAACTCCAGGAGCATTACGGTGACCCAGGTACCCTTGACAGACGTTTGACACTACCCTGGTAGCTCCAGTGGTGCCCGCTAAGTACCGCATACCAGACAACTATTTAAACACTAAGCCCTGTACTTACCCCACCCCCCTGGTATCCACCCAATAATTAATAGTACTTAACATTTACCGACCCGGTACCTATTTACTACACGACCGGTACGTATCTGTACTTACCCAGTAAACCTTGATATCTTTCCCAAAGAAGCTTGTTCTTTCTTCTTTTTCTTCCTTATTATCTCGTTTATTCATCCCTTTTCCATTTAATTCTCTTCTTCCTTCCTCCCTTGTATACTTTTTTTAACCACTTTCTGATTTATCACGAGATATCTCGTTTTACTCTTACAAAGTCAAACCCGAGATTTCTCGGGACTTCTTTTTAGATTTTGCCCTAAATTTAACTTCGTCCTATTATTTTCTCAAATATTCGAAAATACTTTAGCCTATGTACTATTAGTAGCTAATGTTTGCTCTTTTTAACAACCAAAATTGCCTTCGTTGGTTATGCAGGTTACTTTTTGGACGGGGACCGAGTTGTCCAAGAAAAATATCTGGCTTACATTTAGCCGCAAATCGCTTCTGTCGACTTAATATGGAGTGACTCTTTCTAATTTATATTTTAAGGTTATTAAGGAGAAGAAGTAATTTAATTACCACAACCGGTTTTATAATTTACCACGAGATAAAATCGCTTTCGTGCAATTTATGATTTACCACAAATTATCCCCAATCACTAAAAAATAAATTTAAATAAAAGTATCCCCCTTCTTCGACTCCCTAATACTTTCCTCTTAAAATCTGGGCATTTTTTAACAACTATATATTTTTATTTTGCCTAACTTTACCATTTTCGATACGGATCTTTTCATAGAGGCAAATTACAATTTATCACTAGATGAAGAGCAAACTTATAACTAACAAACAGCATCAAATTTAATTTCGGATTTTCAATTCATTTTTGAATTTCAATTATTTTTTAATTTCTTGATTTACTATTTTTTTTTTAGATATAATAAATGTTTTCCCTTCAAATGAAACGTAAAACCTAAGGTAACTAAATCAAGCATGGAAGAGAGAACAAAAGAATGGAATACCGAAGGGCCATCGATCAGTCTTCTCTGATGTTATCGGGCAGGAGATTTCGCTCGTGATCACGTGAAAATAATCCAATACATAAGACACACCTACAGACGTGTACACAGCACGTGCACACATAAGCGTTAAGACATATTATCATGATTTAAGGTACTAGCCTAAGTCACTTTCCTCAGCCTTAATTAGAATCTATGTGCACCATCCCTCAGAATATAAATGGAGTCATTGAAGGGAGAAAGGAAATTATTTGTTGAATTGTATTTTTAAAGGAGCATAGCGAAGGCAACAATCATAGAAATTTTCAAAAATGTAATTGATCAAAGTGGGATAAGTGAAAATGTGAGGGAGAAATATAGCCAAAGTAGCGAAATCTCAAGACTATTTAGATATTAGTGAAGGAGATACACAAATCGGAAGTTATTTAAAGATCCGCAAATCCGAAAATATGCTGGTAAAAATAACCTACCCCGATAGATGTCTATTTGTACGAAGAAGAGTGAATGATTAAATATAGCAATTAGACAAAGAAAATATAACATGAAAAGAGAATAACACTATGCAAAATTATGACGGTAGGATATTAGTATTGAAAAAAGGCACCGCAATAAGATTGCACTATTCCAAATGACGATAGAATGGGATAACAATATTGATAATGCAGCCTAAAACAGATGGCACTATTCAATATTCCATCATAATAGGATAGCGCTATTCAAAATGCATCACAATATGATGTTAGTATTCAAATTGACACCACAATAAAATATCACTATTCAAAAGGGACACTATAGGGGGTTCCCGGAGTTTTATAAGTATAAGGGGGAACGATCACCGGTTACCAGCTTTTTGATAGAGACGTAAGGGTTGCCAGTTAAGGTTGAGGCAGGAAGGGCACGTTATCGTTACCTTTATAGCATAATGTAGGGACGATCACAGGTTACCGGTTTATGGTAGGAGGAGAAAGGCCGTTCAGGGATGCCGCTCTATTGTACAGACGGGTAAAGGTAACAGTTCCAGTTATGCTTAAAAATGACGCGGATATTTCGCGAGGTCCCTACTGTCGCCGGGGTAAAGTGATGGGTGGCGTTAAGTTTGTATCTGACTCTAAAGATACTCAATTATATATATATATATCGGCTTAGTTGGGCTTACCGAAAACTTGTGATCGAGAAAGGACTAAAAGAAATCACGTAAAAAAATCAGGTCTAATTCCAAACGAACAAAACAGAGTACAGTCAGGGAAATTTTCTTCTACCGGTCAGGAAAGCGAGAGTAACGAGAACAAGACTTAGGCAGTTAAGACGGGAGCTTCGCTAGGCTAAACAAAAGGTAATAATAACCGGCGAGAATTAGAATCAAGAATGATGATGCGTTCTCCATTTTTCTTCTATATGTAGGACAGGAGAAAGGCATGGCCTCTTTCTGCCTCCAGGGTACACCGTTTTCAGCTCTGCCCGCAGGGTGGGATATCCTCGACCGACGTTAATCCCTTGTCCCGTGGTCATGAATCCATGGCGTCTAAAAATTGACGCTTTCTTGATATAAATTTTATAACACCTGGCGTGGCACAGCTGTCTCGTCTCGATCCCTTTTCCAGACAAGAAATGTTCGTTTTTATTACACTGTCGCCAAACTTTATTGATATTGGAATTCACTGCTTCCCGTTTAATTACTGACCAGTTTATAAATATATATATATATATATATATATATATATATATATATGAAGAATATTTCGGACGTTTCGGCCTTTATCAAGAACCATCTTCAGCGGATTGAACTCTATACGAATACAAAAAAATTTAAGAATTAGATGACAAAATTGCAAAAATGGCACACACAAATCAATATTACTTACAATATGAAAAATAAGTAAAACTCAACAAGAGAGGTAACAGAAATGAAACCAGAATGATAAGCAAGTAGTTAAATATAAGTTAATTTACGGATGTATGATATTGAAAAAATATGTTAAAAAAAGTTGAATGAAAATTGAGATCGATAAATTCGATCGATAAATACGAGTTTAACCAAGAAAGGAAAATTTAAAATTTGAAACTAAATTAAACAACAAATATGAATAATAAACATGAATCAAACTCAATAGGAATAAAAGAAATTTGTTTTTAAAGTAATACCCCCAAAATGTAAGGGTAGGGCTAACAATGAAAAATGAAAGGTAAGTAAAATCAAATAGCCAGGAATCCGAAAGGAAAACAAAAAGCAAAGCAAACAATTCAATATAAGTTAAAATACAAATATATGATAGTAAAAAATAGAGAAAAAAACCCAGTTGAATACAGCGGGTAGAGGTAATTCAAACGATCAATAAACGCGAGTAAACTAGGAAACGAAAGTTTAAAACTTAATAAAGCAATAGGGAAAATTCCATTCGACTGTTTATGATCTATATTTTTCACTATCATTTATGATCTATATTTTTCACTATCATTTATGATCTATATTTTTCACTATCATATATTTGTATTTTAACTTATATTGAACTGTTTGCTTTGCTTTTTGTTTTCCTTTCGGATTCCTGGCTATTTGATTTTACTTACCTTTTATGTACATTGTATTTTCCCCACTTTTCTGTTATGTACATTGTATTTTCCCCACTTTTCGCTCCTCGTGTCTTATAATCTCTCTCGTTAGGCTATCTCCATTTCTTTTAATCTGTTACCCTTTCCGTCTTCTCAGTTTGACCTTATTACCTGCTTCTTGTAATTCTTAATGTGAATCTTTACCTTCCCCCTTCCGTTTTCCTCATTCGTGATTTCTTGTTTTTGAGGCGGTCTTTCATACTTTTCTTTCGTATATATACCTCTAATATAATATTATTTCTTGTAGTTATCCTTGATAAGGAACTTAATAAAGTTCGAAAGTACTTGGATACACCATTTCATTTTTCCTGCGGGACATTGCATTCATTTGCTACCCTCACGTGATACTTTGTGAGTTTTTCATTTTATATATATATATATATATATATAACATATTACTTTTGTGTTGTTAGATGAAAAAAATTGAGCAGGCTTGAGCATTTGCCAATTAGTGCCCATTTGTTGGCATCAAATACTGGCAAATTTGGGACTTCTGCACAGTAGTTAGCAATTGCAATTTTTTGTTCGAATATTCGTTCAAAAATGAGGTATGAACTATTCCAACGAGTAGTTACATCTTGAATCAACTTATGTTTGGGCAAATTATGCTGCGTTTGAAGCTTTTCAAGCTTAGTGTATGCTAACGACGAGTGATTAAATGCCCTGTTATTTGGCGGCAATTTTCAATTATGTCCTTGATCATTCGCTGTTAGAATATTGCATCATGTATGGCCATTTGGTTGGTGTAAAGAAAACAACTAAGACTGTTAAAGCCAGTACTTGAAATTCCCTTCACCATATTTGCTGTGTTGTCATGAACGATCATGTGAACTTTGTAAGGGGGGATTTTGTAATCATCGACTACATCTTGAACAGTGTCACATATGTTAGTAGCAGTATGTGAATCTGGGAATGGATTCACTCGTAAGACAACTAATGACTGGTTGAAATTTTCATCGATGCAATTTGCCAGTAAGCTGAAAAGAATGAAATAGAAATATCCTCAAAGATTTTTACTTTTTAATTTAGTCTAAACTGTCTAATATTAATAGCATGAAATAAGTTAAAAACCTAATTTGTTGAACTTGAAATAACTCATGATTTAACATTACTTAACATAGTTATTAAATAACAACTCTGTACATTATTTGAGTAAGCAATCTTGATGGCCATTAAAATTTGAAACTTAGGAGTTTGTTGATTATTACCTGATAAATGACGCATCAGCATTGTTCGTCCAGATGTCTGTGGTAAAGCTCATGTTGCTTGCTTCATTAATATTGCTTTTGATTTTGGTCATTACTTTGGTGTGCAAACTGGCAATAATATTGGTAGTAAAATATTTTCGGGAGGGCAGTTGATAATTGGGTTTCAGCAGTTTCATAAGTCTTGTTAATCCAATATCTTCAACAACTGAAAATGGCTGTGAGTCTAGTGCTATGATCTCACCAATAGAAGTATGAATTTTTTGTGGATTGATCACTGTTTATGTCCCAAATCTTCTTGAGCTCAAGGGTTTCTTCTAATGTTATTTGCAATTCTGAATGCGAACTGTTTGCTGCTGATGGCCTGTAATCACCTTTGGTCTTTTTCTTTGTAGTGATGTGATCACTCGTGCGTTTTTGTGCAGTTTGAGCTTGCTCCTATGCCTGTAACTCCTCCTCTTGCTCCAGCTGCTCCTGATGTTGGGTCCTCAAATGTTTTTGTTTATTGGTGGTAGTAAAAGAATATTTTTCATTCTTATTACCTCGTGACAATATTTGATAACATATTGTATAGGTGACTTTTGTTTGGTCATCTTCATTTACAGCGAATAATCGCCACACAACACTCTTGGTTTGTCGTTTGTGAGCCATTACGGAAACAATTAACTGTTCAATGAGGCACTAAAAAGAAATTTTCCCGAAAAATGTATTTAATATGAATTATTTATATACAAATATATTAGATTGCATGTATGTCTGAGAACAGTGTGTCGGTGTGAGTGTGTGTGAGACTAACACATGCACACAGACGCAATGAATTTATATATATATATATATATATATATATATATATATATATATATATATATATATATATATCATAATAAAGTTGTAGCTCCTGTCTATCTGTGTCTGTTTGTCTGTTTCTTAACGAACTCCTACGATTTTGGAGATAGTCCCCATGACCATATATATTCTGAAAGTACACGACCTAGGATACTTCGATATGTGTATTTAATTTCTGGAGAGCGTCTCCCTCCTGAAGGTGCAGGGAAAAGAAAGCAACCGCTCCTGGTTTACTGGTACTCTCTTCATAGATCGCAATATTTCCACATAGACCTAGGCTAGCCTATGACCAAAGACCTTTAGACAAGCCACCTTTGAGGCAGGTCAGTAAGATAAGTGATCAAGGTAATTTTTCAACCTTTTGGCGATCTGGTTTGATAAAGAAATTTCACTTGCCACAGCTAAATGGATATTGTCTACTAATCTACAGCCACTAGCCTAGTCCTAACCACACCCAACCTAACCTTCACGGGCGAACCGGTCAGAAGCTCACCAAATATCTGACACGGTGCTGCGGCCCTGTAAACCCCCCCCTCCTGAATAAGGAGTGCCCTCCCCCTTCGCTGCTATACTGGTCGCTAACCGATGGCTAGGCCTACTGGTCAGAATTTCTAAGCTAAGGCCACTAGCCTAACCTAGCCCAGTCAAAATTAATCTTTATGAGCAAACCCGTCACTAACTCGCCGTAATTCTTAGACAGGGAGTGCTGTCCCCAACTGTAACCCCCTTCCCCACTATATGGTTCATATTTAATATATCAGGCCATTGGCGTATATGAAAAGGCAAGGCCGATAAATAAAATAAAGTAAAAAATCACTAAATAACCTCTAAACTAAGCAGAAGGTAGGTAAATTTCTTTATCAAGGAATTGATAAACGACACGATTTTCCAGGATAGTAGATTTCTTAAAACACCGGACAATGGTATCATACACAGCGAAATAAGGCTACAGTCCTGACAGGGAACGATCATCCATTGTGCAAAAGGGAGAGAACACAAAAGTATTCACGAAAGTAAAATTGAAAAAGGGGACCAATCAAGCTATTGAAAAAATGGGAAAGTAAAGTATATAAGCCAATTTTGGAAATCCTTATAAAATCTATATACTTTTTTCATTGTTTTAAAGTGGCGATAATGAAAAAAATACACCGTTTTTATCGACAGCGTGCATTACAGATAGTAGTTTGGAGTACAGTGTTTTATTTATTTTTTTCCGTTACCTCAAAGTCATCGAAACACTGAAGAAATGTAGGATTATAGCCCTTTCCAAAATTGGCTCAGAAACGGGTATTGGGCAGGCTGTTCTTGACTTACTCGCAAGATAAGGGCCTGTATTAAGAGCGCATAGGCCGAGCATTGCAAAATCTTTTATTCCCATCGATAATGGCGTTACTAACGTTTTGACATAACATCGTTCGTCTCTCTCATTTGCAAGGAAATCTTTTTAATAATTACGATCAATGTTTTTTGGCATTAGACCAGGTAAGAGTGCTTTTAAGGGATGACCATTTATCGCCCCAGCCTCGAATTTTACTCTTCCGGGTGATCTCATATCTATTATGCAATTCACCAGTCGCTCTGGTGGATCTGAGGGAGACGCATAAGGCGCTGACGAAGGGGATGTTTCCTACGGGAGGGGCGCGGTAACATTTTCAACTAATTGATAAGGGGCCTGCTTACTTAAGCGAACGGAACTTATACCACCACTAAACACTTAGCGCTCTGCCTAACCTAACTTAACCTAACCTTTCTCTTTAAATTAATTAGGTTAGCAATCGGCACCAAATCAAAACTTCTTTTTTCACCCCCTGACGGGTTGAATACCTTCAATTAGCCACACACAAAAATTCTAACCCGAATTTATCTTGCTATTCTGTTTATCTATCCTTGAACGATTTGGCAATAATTTGTTCTTATTCAACAAGGGTAAAACGACTAACTAATTATTTTTCTTGTAGGGGAGGGGTTCGTTTATAAACCTCTAAAACCTGACACCAATTTATTATTTAGTAGTTTATATATATTTTTGACCGATGTTGAGGTTAAGAGCTGGTGCCTTGCACCTCTTATGTACTCGATTAAGGCAGTTATTAGCGCTTCAAGGGATTAATATCACAAACTAAGGTAGAATCTCGAATTATGACTACTTATATTGCCAAAACTTTCGTTCAAGCGATAGATGGAAGCATTAACCAAAAATAGTAGTTTATTTTACAAAAAACTAATCAATTAAAACAAAAAAATAGTTTTAAAAAATCAACTCGCTAATTAATATAAGGCTTAACTCATAAAATAATTAATTTACACTCCCTTAAATACGCAAATGTTAATCTTCGAAAAAAAATTCGATTCACTGGCTTACTAAAGGAATATTACAACGGGCTACCCAGATAAATTGGGGCCACCGTTCATTTTAACGAATTCAGTAATCGCCCAACAATGCGAACTGTGGATAGATTCCACAAAATACTAAAAAAATGTTTGAGTTACCGCTATTTTTTTGAAGGCTTGGCTGGCTGTGTGTAACATCACCGTCTCGGTGCGGTTTTGGGCCTATGGTAGGCAGATCCCAGTTGACTGGCGTAGATTCTCTCCAGCCACAAAGGTAGGCGTTGGTTAATTGCGTGTTCGTAGGTGGAAATTCTGAGGTTTCCGGTCGATCCACTTATATACGGCTCCCGATAGCTATTCCTTTAGATTAAGGAATCTTTCTTCTGGTAGAATAATACTCTCGTCGAGCACGAGAAATTGTCTACCTTGCTCGGTAGAACTTTGTAGAATTTATCGTTTTACTAGTCTCTTCTGGGTACTCTTGGGAACGATCGGCTTCGAAAATGGCTATCTTTTCGGGTTCGTAACTGGGTTATAACGAACGTGGTATCACATAACGTTTCTCTAGGGCTAACTCGGTTTGAATACCTATTCTGGTCTACTCACTAGTGGAAGATCTAGATAGTGGTAGAAGATAGTTGGGGAAAGTAAGGTTGGTTGCTCTTGTTTGAGGGCATCACAGGCGTTTTTCTTCTTTAGTTATTTATTTTTCCTTTTTTGTTTTGTTGATGTCTATTGTTTTTCTCTGTGTGTGTTCTCTTTTGTGTTCTTGTCTGTATTTGTCTCTTTGTTTTATATTCTAGTTTTCGCGCGATGTTGAGCTTTCGAGCCTTTATTAGTGCTCAAATTTTAGTACATCACCTCGCGTTTTGGGCTGTTGTGTTTGCTTTTTCTTAATTAATTGTGAGTTTACTATCTGTCTCGTAGTTGTCTGTTTTGTACTCAATTTTGTTTATGTTTATGTGTAGATTGGTGCTATGTTTTCCTCGGAACAGAGTCTAGTGCTTGGGAAACGCCGGTTTCGAGCGACCTTCCCGCGTAATCTGTCAGGGATGTTTATTCTGCCACCAGTTCTTCTTACTTCTGGGATGATATCATTGGCGATTGTTGACCAGACCTTTTTGGACAGTTTCTGCATTGCGACATTAATGGACTCCAAACGCTGTCTGCGGTGCAGGTCTCTCTGCCGAAGATACTCTCTTCGTCTGGTTTTATTTATGCAGTGGGATGCAGAGTTCTGCACTCGCTGGAGCCTACTCATAGTGGACTTGCTGGCCACTTGAGTCACTACTGCAGGGTAGATGAGCTTAGCCCGGATGAACATCAGGTATAATTTCTGATGTTCGCTGAGCTAAGATTTCGGAACCTATAAAGCTTGGAGATTTCTATCCTCACCATATTCTGCCTCTCCTTGTAGTGACTCGAGTATCCGTGGTCGGAGATTTTTAGGCCCAGGATGGTGCCTTCGGCGGAGTAGACATATCTCCTCCCATCTATT
>OZ018322.1:178456875-178471875 GCA_963969495.1 Ceratothoa steindachneri | reverse complement strand
CTAACCTAACCGTCTGGGCTTCCGATCTTTACATCGCCTCGTAACTCTCCTACACCTCTCTGACTTGGGCAACAAAAACTAGTTTCGTTGGTTGCTCCTAGGAATAGGCTTGTAATAATCCTATGAGCATTGTTATTGGATTTAGATCCTTTAAAATGTGTGTATTTTCAATGCCAGGGTAAGTTCTGGAGAACTGCTCGCCCAAATAACCTCATCCCTCTGCAGTAGTCTCATCTTTGGAATAGCGGGAATACGTATCTTTCATGCTGTCAATTACACTTAGTTTACCACTTCGTTGTGATTTTTAAAAGGGGATCAATCCAACCATGACTCATCTGCATAGGTTAGTAGTAGTATTGAAGGGAGGAAACCCGAGTCTACACACACACATTCTCACACGCACATACAAACACACACAAACCTGATCATACTTAACACACACGCACACACACATGACTGTTTCTCAGTTTATAGCTTCGTTTACGGAGTAATAATATTCCTATTTTATTTAATTGATACTAACCAGATCTCATAATGGCATATAATATATACAATTAATCTAATGAGAGTCGTGCACGTGATTCTGATGATTACGTTATTACAAAGTGAAAGTCTGGGTGAACAATCAATTGGAGATCGGTTTGATTCTTTTAAGAACCGCATCAACTAGGTACTAGGAATGATATTTGAGATTTAATAATGATGATTGTCGAAAATTTATGCGATAATATAGTTAACTATCCTGTGTTTAGTCACGACGATCCTCGCGTCACGTTTCCTTCTTCCGAATGGACGTAAAAGGAAGAATTGGAAAGGTCTTCGATTCTATATTTTTCTTTCTTTCCACTCTGTTGTTTACGCATTAGCGATTCTCTGTCCCTTCGCTCGGTCGTTTATTTGATTAATTCTAATTATCACGTTTCGGGGATCTTTACATACCTCATCTATCCCAATTTAACCACTTTTCGAGTTCAGAGTTTAAAATTAAGAGACAATTTGTTAGAACAGATGTAGGCAAATTCTTTTTTAGCAATAGGGTTCGCAACCCGATTCTACACACACACACAGTCACACACAAAAATAAGCGCACATACATACACTAACATACACACATATGACCTTTTTAATGGACCCGCGAAGAAGGAAACGTGACGCTAGGATTGTCATGATTAAACACAGGATAGTTAACTATTTATTATGTTATGTATAGTAGATTGGCTCTACCTAGCATGTGTTCAATATTTTAATATGGAATTTGGCATATTGAATTATATGATTGATTATTTCGAGAATGCTGATGAAAGTGCAGATGAAATATTCAAATGTTTAAGAAACACTATCGACAATTTGCAACTTGATTGGAAAATAGTTTCTTGTTTAAATGCAGATAACGTAAATTGCATTTTTTTTAATAAAGCATTTTTTATATACTAATATCTTCCTACTGAATGACGGTGTTGTTAAAGCTAATTACAATGCGCACATTTTTACATAATGCAGTAAAATTGGGTTTGGGGAAACTTGAATGTGGAAATGGAAAATATTGCCCTTAAGATTTATGGCCATTTTTCTGTAGAGACAGAATTTAGTGAAATTCTTCGGCACCTACTAGGTGGTTATCCCTACAGCCATGCATTGAAAGAATTTTACTCTCTTGGAAAGCCTAAATTAATAATTAATGTTTCAACAGAAATTTCCCAAAAATTGAATTTTAGTTGTTCTCTCAACATGCAATGGAGATACTTAACTATCTGTTGAAGGACTTGAGAAAAATGAAACTACAGCAGCAGATGTTTTCAATATTTTGGCTAATTTAAGAAATAGGTTAAAATCTCGATATGCTGAGAAAACTTTTGGCTTTCTTTACCAACATAGGAAAAATCGAGATAATGCTGAGGCTCGAAAGATTATTGAAGACTTTGTTATTTCTTATTTCAGCAATTACATATTTGGAAAAAAACATAGACTTTTGATCAATCTAAGTTTTTTTAGACTATTCTTTCCCAAAATACCAGAAATTTGTTGAATCTGTTGAAGGGTTGTAGCTAAAAGAAAAGCTGGAATTTGAATATGGATGACCTCTTTGATGAAGGGAAATTAATTAAAAAAAACTTGACACTATTCAAAGCTACGAACTCTTTACAAGATGCAAAACAAACAACAAGCAGCAAATGGAAGTCGATTTTTAAGTCATAGGCTAGTTTGCTCGTATATGTGTGTACATGTGTGTGAGTATTTGTGAGAGAGTGTGTGTTTGTAGACTGGAGTTCCTCCTTTCAATACTACTACTTAGTCTTGCGTGCCCTACATACCCCAACGCGATAGTCCTTGGTACATAGTTCATCTTGAAAGTTTGCACGGCCTCCCTGTCCCCAACACCACACGTAGTCTCCTCTTTAGACTTCTCGTCTTGTACAATTTCCATACATTTTCAGTTCCTCTTACTTCATCACATTTTTTACCACTCCCATAGGCAATTTTCAGGCGGAGATGCCCTTGGTGTTTTTTTCTACATATTTTTACGCCAATGGCAGGGGTATTATTTTTTTAATACACCTAACGATGACATCTCCCCAGAAAGATTGTAAAGAGAGAGGTGGGATTAAAGCGGCGAAGATGGCCGAAGAGAAAATGTGAGAACGATATGGCGGCATGTTCTCCTTCGGGTATGTGGGTTGGAAGGCACGCAACTGCGGATGTTGATGCCTGAAGAGTACACAATCCTGCAATGTCAGGAGCACTATGGTTGCCCATTTTCTTCCTTGCGGGATAAGAATATATTAATAAAATTTCCTATGACGGAGGCAATTGCCATTTCGCGATTCTATGTTAATGTCATCAGGAAATTGATTCTCAGTTTCTAAATGGCGGCCATAATCCTCCTCCCGATGGTGATTCCTGAGAAGAGACCAAAATGTTATTACCTTGGCGCGATTATATGGCGATAGCATTAGTTCTTTTTACAACACCTCTTTTCAAATTGGAATTAACGTTAATTCCTTTTACAAAACCTCTTTGCAAATTGGAATTAACGTTAATTGCTTTTACAATACCTCTTTGCAAATTGCAATTAGAATTAGTCCTTATTATTTCAGCACATTACAAATTGTAATTAGAATTAGCTCTTATTACAGCAAATCGTTACAAGTTGGAATTAGCATTAGCTCTTTTGATTGAATGCATATGAAATTTTCCTAACTCAATTTTTTTACAACAAAAGCCCCAATGACGCGCAAGGGGAGGTTTGTTTGCCCCTTCGACCATATTATCTGCAGGAAGATTTGCGACTATAAGTTTTGCACACATTTTCACTTCCATCTTCCACTTTTGTCTGATCTCTAATTACAAACCTTCTGCGTGATATGGCCTCGTTGCTATTAGATTTTAAATACGAAAAATAAGCCTCCATAGTGTGTTAAATGTACATTGCAACTTCAGAAAACTATCCGTGAAGCCACGGTGTCCGCGATCAGCGGGGAACTTAAAGTTGCGTGCCATTGTGTCGCGACCGTTCCCATGGACCGACGCACGAATGCCACGACAGATTCAGGTCGCTTTCGAATTGTGCGCACTCACGGGACGCAACACAATTTGATGGTGCGCTCACCTGAGCTTTATTGCGACGACTACATTGTCCCCCAGACTGTTCAGCACACTCTTTTTGAATGTTTCATTCTGGGTGAACTTCGCGCACGGTACTTGTCCAAGTACCGGGACGAGCAGGGTTGCTACCTGTTGTCCCTTGTACTCTGGACGATTTCATGCACACAGACTCGTGGACTATCTTATTTTTGGAGGAGGATGACCGCCTCCATTTCATTTAACTCTTTGTTTAGGTCGCAAGCTCCTGTGCCGGAAGGTGGTGGTCCTGCCCCTGACGCCGGAGCGAGCTTCCTTCTTCTTCTTGCTTTTTATTTTGCCTTTGTTCTGTTTTGTTTGTTGTTGTTTTTTGCTTTTGTTTGACTTCTGTGCGTTTGTTTTCAATGTAGTTTAATATTATGCTTTGAAACAATTACGGCGATTTATACCCAATTAGGCAATCTCCCGGTGGCCGCTAAAAAAAAAAAAAAATTGAAGACTATCAACGAAGAAAAGTGCTATAAAATGACGCAAAAATGCAGTCAAAATGGAAAATCTCGCATATTAGCTATAAAAGAGGAAGATGCTATAATTATCCAGGATCGAGAAAGAATAGTTAAAACAACTAAGGCGTACTATGAAAATTTGTACTCTAGCAACAACATCCAGAACCACAACCAGCCAACAACATCCAATAATGCCCCGGTCGTTCTCAAATCAGAAATTGAAATTACAATCAATCAAATGAAACTCCACAAATTATTAGGCGAGAACAACATCTTCTGACTTACTGAAAGATACTGGAGATATTACTGTGGACAAACTAGCTTGCCTCTTCACTGAATATCTAAAACGAGGCAAACTTCTGCAGGAATGGCATAATGCCATATAATAGTTCTACAAAAGAAGGTTATCAAACAGAAATTAAAAACTAGAAACAAATCAGCCTTCTCTTGAATGCCTATAAACTCTTCAGAATATTCATTACTAACATACTGAAAAAACAGTTAGATAGCCAACAATTGTAAGAACAAGCTGGCATCAGAATGCAATATACCTTAACAGCGTTGAAGAATTAAGTTATAGTTCGGTTTGCATAAAATCATAAAACACACCTACCAAAATTGCAGACCCTAAATTAGATTGCATAAGGAATCAGGCATCTTCCAATTACAAAAGTTGTAAGACAAGGAGATCTCCAAAATTATTTATGTCCTGTGTCGAATCAATATTCAGGAAGCTAACTGGCAAAACAAAGGTTTTCAGATCGATAATGATTACCTCAATCACTTCAGATTCGCAAGGATATGGTACTCATAGCTTATAACCCAAAAGGGATTCAAACGATGCTTCAAGAAAGCAAAAAAAGTCGGCCTAAAAATAAATCTTGAAAAACAAAAGTCCTGAGCAACCAGAGAACTATATGATAGACATTACAATTGACAATGAGTAAATTGAAATGATAGAGCAGATAGACAGATATATCTTCTCGGTCAACAATTACAATGTGACCAGAAAAAGAACAAGAAATCCATGCTGAATCACTCTAGACTAGAAAGCATTCGTTAAAGCCAGAAAAATGACCAGAAGCAAAATGTTCATGTGCCTGAAAAAAAAAATCTACAACCAATTCATAAAAAACAACTATAACCTATGGATCAGGGACTTATAACCTGACATAAAACTTTAGATTAAAACTTAGAATAAAACGAAGAATCCATGAACGCCTCAGTGACAGAAAGGTAATCTTTTACATTAGCAACTCTGGTGTTTTTGCTGTTGTTTCGTTCCAAATTGAACAATATCGTATTTCATCTTTCGTTCATCCGGACGCACATGAATATCCGTTCGAATTTGAAGGCGCCATATTTTTATGAGTGAACATCGGGAAAAATAAACTAAAAATAAGATATTGGTTACTTACGCTTTTCGGGTTTATATAGATTTGCCGTGGCGGAGATGAAAGCCTGAAAACGTTTACGAATTTTAAGGCTCTTTTCAATTGGGAGGCGCGGTTGGGAAAAATATGTTCCCTCGAGAGCCAAACGGGTGCTTTCAGCGGTTGATTCTTCTCGCGCAATTTTAGAGCACCGGAATGTTAAATCTTTTTGGAGAGGTAGTGGATTTTGACAATGGGGACATGGGTTTTCCAGCCGAATAAGATTATGGGCCCCTCAAAAAGCAATTAACCCTTCCCGATCAGAAATTAAATTAAGAACTTTGCGATAAGTAACTGACCAATTTTTACAAGAAATAGCGGGCGCAGTTTTACGGGTAGAACCCATGGTACTACATAAATACCCGACAAAAGGTGTTCCTTAGACTAGGAGCGGGCCAAACTAGTTCCAACTTAATTACTAAAGTTTAAGTAATTGCAAAGGATAGAAGAGGAAAAAGAATGAAAGATTCTGAAAATAGGAAAATATGTAAAAAACAAAAAAAACAAAAACGCATTGCATCATCAACAAAGTTGTTAATTTCAATTTATCTGAAGGGCAATACAAATTTAACAAATATATAACGAATAGAGTCGCCAATCGTATCTATAAGCCCTCGGACGCAATGCGTTTTGGGGATTAGCAACTTTCCAGATTGTTTGCGGTTCCATTTTATTTTGTTTAGTTCGTCATTCACGCCAGATTTACTCGAGTATATTTTTTTTCAGATTGTTTCCTGCTGTTTCATTTTGTTTAGGATGTGTCTTACCTTATATATACTGTGCCCCTTGCCTAGCGTCTTCATTATTAGTTAAAAATGGCATGTTGCCGAAACTAGTCCGATAGTTATAAATAAAATCTTGATTCAAATACTGTATATATATATATATATATATATATATATATATATATATATATATATATATATATATATATATATATATTATTCCTTTTTCTAATTCTCTTTGATTCTTTATTTATTACACGTGGCATATTATATCCTTGATTTACACAAATAGCCATTTTTAGGATTTTATTAATTCAACGAACGTCCATGTGTGGAGTTCCTCGCTGCGCCTATTAAATCCTGCAATTTGGGTGCCACAGGCCTACCTATTTTACAACATGAGCCGCCCACTCAAATTGAATTGGGTAGACCATGTAGCAAGATTCTAAGACGATAAATGGACAATAAAAAATACAGATTGAACTCCATTTGATAAAAGAAGACCGAAAAGAAACCCTCAAAACAATATGGAGAGATGATATTAAAAAACATGCTAAACATTGGAAACAAATTTACTATTCCTCTCGACCGTCTTTAGAATTAAATCGTCAGTCTTTCGAATTAATTGCCCGTGCTTCGAGCTAGGTCCCCATTCCTTCGAATTAAATCGCCCGTCCTTCGAATTTAATCGTCCGTCCTTCGAATTAAATCGTTCGTCCTTCAAATTAAATCGTCCGTCCTTCGAATTAAATCGCCCGTCCTTCGAATTAAGTCGTCCGTGTTTATCATTAAATGGCACCATTGCATTGAATCGCCCGTCATTCGAATTGAATTACCTATCCTTCAAATTGAATTACCCGTCCTTCGAATTCAATCGCCCGTCCTTCGAATTCAATCGCCCGTACTTCGAATTAAATCGTCAGCGCATCGAAATAAGTCGTTCTTACTTATAATTAAATGGCACCTTCGCATTGAATCGCCCGTCTTTCAAATTGAATTACCCATTCTTGGAAATAAATCGCCCGTCCTTTGAAATAAATTTCTCTACATCGGAGCACGTGGTGCTTGGAGAATAATACCCATTACTTTTTTCGTGCGTATAGCAAAAGGTGACTAACTCCAGATAGAAGTCGCTGGTTTGGAAATTGGCATTCCTAAGCCCTGCTTAGGCGAGACCAATGCAAACTGGGGTTGATTTTCACCGACCCCACCTTGTAGGAAAGGTTGAATTTTGAAAATAAATGCAAAAGCCATGAGCATTTGGGGGTTGAAACCATCCTTTATCCCTCTCTTCAAGGCTACGACCCTTCACTAAACTACTTTCCAATTATCTACTTATCTACCTGCATACATTTTATTTCCCCTAACTCTACCACTTTTTTTATGCCTCTTTTCCAAAACCTTTAACAGTGATGTTGTTTCCTTCTCGCTCGATGACTAAAGACAACAATTTGGATCAGATGTGATTTATTAACTAACGAAGGGATTTTATTTCTTTAATAAGTACCTTTATCGCCATTTTATGCTCCAAGTTATTCATCTTGACCATCAATCACACTATTATACAGTTAGCTGTTTTCAATCTAACCATATCACTACGAACTAACTTCCCATACATTTTTTTATTTCGTATCTAAATGAACAGCCTGCTCCAAGTACCAAAGAAATTTTACCTTTGATTCCGTAAAAGGCATTCAAAAAGTTTATTGAAAACATGAATGTTTACTTCCGAACTGAGCGCTTGCCCGAGATGAGAGCATTCGAGCAAACTCGCCTGAATGCGCCGCCATTCACGGCACTGAATGGGATGTTTTTCATTGAAATGTTGCCTGAGTGGCATAATTATGCTATTTATGGATAGCAAAGGTGAACATACGATGGGCGGTCAATAAGTTTTGCAATTCGGATATAAGAAAACGAGATATGAGGAAAAGTGGTTTATTATTTTTCAATATAACTACCCTCGACTTCAATGCACTTGCGCCACTTGTCCCTGAGGCTTCGAATTCCCGACAGCTGATCAATCCACTCCTGGACGGCGAGCTGGACATCTTCATCGTCCCCAAACCGGCGTCCACGCAGTGCAGCCTTGAGCTGGCGGGATAAAAAGTAGTCGCTAGGGGCCAGATCTGGACTGTAGGGGGGGTCGTTGAGCTCCTCGAATCCGCACTCGTGCAGGGCAGCTTGTGCAACTCTGGCCTTGTTGACTTTGACGACGTTGAAGTCGATCATGGGGCGTGAGGTTTATAGGGACCCAACGGGCAGAGACCTTGGTCATGGCCAAATTGTCGTGGATGATGTTGATAACACTTTCATGCGATATTCCAAGTTCTCGCTCCATTTCCTCGATCTTCACCCGTTGATTTTCGAGGATCATCCTCTCCACACGGGCCACATTGTCCTAATTGGTCACCTCTGACGGGCTTCCTGGACGGGGGTCATCTTCAAGGGACTTGCGATTATGGCGGAACTCCCTATTCCAGCGAGCAATGGTTGCATAGGAAGGGGCGGTGTCGGTGTACACTGCAACCATGCGTTCATGGATCTCTTTTGCATTCTTGCCTTCCTTGGTAAAAAATTTGATCACTGCGCGGTAGTCAACCTTCTCCATTGTTCAAAAATTTGTGACTGACAATCTGCGATTAGCTACTGCTTCTTAAATAGACGAGGCAGGAGCGTGCGGCTGCAGGTCCTGACTGGTCATAACTTGTCCTAACACCCCCACAAACAGCCATCCCCCTTACTCTGTTTTGCCCTACAGATTCGCAAAACTTATTGACCGCCCTTCGTATAAAAAACAGTGACCCGCTCTTGATTTCATGCAAAAAAAATTAAGACTCGTTTTATATTTTGATAGCTTTAGTTAAAGTTAATATGTAGTGTATCCCACTCCATTAGATAGTTATTGGGCCGAGCGCTCCTAAATATATCATAACTAATTTCAGGAAATGGAAAATTTTGTTTGAAAATTAGCAGTTAAATAGAATTAAGAGGTGGTTTTATTTAGTTTGTTTTTTTAAAATAAAAACGTGAAAACACGCAAGACATCTTCTGATAGCTTTTGAAAAGGTTATGATAGAAAATTAATAAATAGTTCAAGTGAAAATGTATTGAAAGTACATACAAATGAGGAGGGAGAAAGGAGCTAAATGTAGTCCTAGAGAACTGATGAGGTGCTTTTTCTATTCCCCAACAAGTTTAAAAATCTTGTGGGTACTCAAAATTTTAACCCTAGAACTTCCTTAGAAAAGTTTGCTTTCGACATAAGTAACCAGAGATAGCTCTCAAAATAGGCGTATACACGTAGAGTTGAAATAAAAACACTCTACAGCAAGACTAAATATACGACAATACACGCCATTTAATTTAGATAATCTGAAGTTCATCATATACCACTAAGTTATATAAATTCAAGAAAGCACTGTATAAAATGGAACAGCCCTATAGTGAAGATAAACAAGATATGAATAGGAAACTCTTATTTACAAACAAGAACATATAAAAAGAATAACTAAAATTTTGAAAACGATGAAATATATTCATACAGAAATAATAATAGCAAAAGGACAAGGGTGAGGCAAAGACAAGACCCACCGAACTTGACCTGATCTGATTTAACTTAAGAGAAGCTTTAGAGGAAATTCAATTGGTATATTAATTTCTAAGACAACGTAAACGTGAATCAGACCCGCAGCGGGTTCGGTACCGCTTATCACCTCTACTCGGAACGGGTCTGTGTGCATAGATTTGTGGACTATCTAACTTTTTGGAGGAGGTTAGCCTCGTCCATTTTATTTGACTCTTTGTTGTAGGTCACATGTTCCTGCGCCAGGGTGAGGCAGGCCTCTCCCCGACGCCGGAGCGCGCTTCCTTCTTCTTCTTCTTGCTTTTTTTGCTTCTTTTTTTGTTTTTGTTTGATTTTTTGCCATTTTTGTTTTGTTTTTTTTCTTATCTGCTTTTTGAATTTTTTCTTTTAATCTAGCCTAGCATTCGGATGTAAGGTCATTTGGGTGCCTTTTTCCCTAGTAGGCAGTTGCTAGATGGACTCTTTAAAATACAAAAACCCCTCCTCTCCTCAATCTCATTGAACAAAGTTACCATTTGTTGCAGAGTCAGAAACCTTCTCGTGAAAGAGAACCTCGACCCCGGAGAATGGATCTCATTGGTTGCATATTATACCAGCATCATAAAACTTCTTCACCCTCTCTCCCTTCCGAATCATACATGGTGCCACTATTAACAGAATCCACTAGCAGCCTTATTATAGCTTGGTTATGAATGTCCTCGGACAACAATCATCTACCTAAATCCAAGCTAGACACCAGACATGTTAGCGCTGATCAACCACTCTTCACAGTGGTCAAGAAACTTCAGTGGAAATTTGCCAGCTGGCATTGCTGTTGATGCAATGGCGGCTTGCACACATGAGGAAGCCGATACACTGGTACTCTGCCTGTGGCTACAGCTACCCTTGCTGGACATCAATTGATTGTCCATAGCAGTGATAATGATGTTGAAGTGGTGGTCATTGTTAGCTTTGTTGCTCTCGGACAGAGGATCAAGAAACTCTGTAGTTTCTTTGTCGTACGCCGCCACTTTAGGTGCAGTCTTTTCAGTAAGATTATTTGTGATATTCGCTATTATTTCAGTTCTTGTTCCCGTAGGCCAATGAATAATTCTTCTCTTTCCCTTACCAGGTTCATCCCAACATATGTCATTGCTCAGTCTTGGACCATCCAAAGCAATGGCCCTGCCATCATTTTATGCAATAACAGGGTGTGAAACTACATCCTTATTCTTTAGCAAAGGCATGTAGACAGCCTGGTCCATGTTGAAGTCCATGCCTGAACTCTTCTTACCTCGGTAGTTTCTATCAGGCTCTGCCTCCACTATTGAGGTGATCAGAACACACCCGCTGAAGCTCCAGAGATTTGTACTGAAGCTATATGGTTTACCCTAGGACATCAGCACAACTGTAGAGGCGATACGACTCTCCCTGTTCCATCACAAATTAAGAGATTTTGACTGCATGCCTCCAAGCAGTGATTCACTCCATAAACGGATCGTTGAAATAGCTTATTGTTTCTCCTTATTGGGTATATATGGATAAATACGTTTTTTAAAGACCATGCAACATTTTTACTCTATTTAGAGGGCAGCAAAGTTCCCCCGACTTTGAACCAACGCCTGTCTATACTACAACTATCACTATTTCAAGAGACTCTACTGCAAGCCTTCTTGTAAATGCTGCATGTAGAAGGTGCCGTTCATGTCTCTCTGTAGATGTCATGGTTCATCCTCTCACAGTGGTACCCATATCTAAATGGAATGGAATTGTGAACAGAGTTATACATTTTTTGCATCCATAATATACTTATAGAACATATTAATTTATTTCAGTGAGTAGACTTTTTAAACCATGCGTTTTTTCACTAAAATTCTCCTATTGTACCTCCAATTGTCATTGTAAAAATTTGAGGGGGGGGGGGCATTGAAACCTATTTATTTAGATTCTAAGACACCCAAAATATACACCCTTAACACCAATTTTGTCATCATAGTTATTACAAAAGAAAATATATAGGCTTTGGGGTATTTTCGGCGGCCATTTTGAAAAAAAAGATTGAGATAAAAAAATGTAATTTCACTTGTGCCTTTGGCTTAATAAATTTTATGGCCCTAAGATACTTCCATACCAAAGGGAAGGCCTATGCATCATGAGATGAAGTCAAAAGTCACTTAACATTCCTACTACTAGGCAGATACAAGCTGACAGATGTGTGAAGGATAGATTATATCCATACACCACTGTGTGCAATGTGATTGGATTGAAAATAACTTAATCCTAGCTAAGGAAGTACGTCACTAGTAGCATCGAAAAAGCCTCAACAGCAAATCCCAAATCGATATCGATTCAAGAACTTTAAAATAAAAAATGGCTGAAACTTGTGCGTGGCATTGGTGAGAGCTATGCTGATATACACGGCCTCCTTGCATTTCCTTTTGCAAAAAATATGGAAATAGAAAGAAAAGCACTGAATATGATAGCAAAAATGTCTCGCAGCCTAGGAGAAGAATTAACAATCCTAGATAAGACCAAAGAAGTTCAAAGACATACAGGATTTCAAAGCTGCATTAACGAATTAGCAAACAATCAAGAAGCAGCTTTCTCTTTATAATATGCAAGAGGGATATCTACTTTAGATAACATCTCAAAAGAACAAATAACCCGAACTACGAATACAGGGTCACCCCCCAAAAACGGGCCTGCACACACTTTTTGTGATATATCCTTCAGTCATTCACTAATCACCCTTTATTTTGCAGGACATGACAGAAGCAACGCGTGTAAACACAACTAGATCTCAATGAGAGCTCCAGCAAAGAATATACTGCCTCAAACATTATTACAGGACAGGCTCGTTCAAGAAAGTGTAGGAGACTTTCATGCATCAGTTCGAATGTGAAAAAGCCCCCTCCTCCCGCAAGAGCAAAATTCAGGACTAGGTGGACCACTTCGAGAACTATGGGACAGTGGAGAACCTCAATGCAGCCAGTGACGACCGTCCAAGCCATTCAGGACGCCTCACAAAGCGTACAACTGAGCTGGTCGAGAGCGTGACAGAGTCAGTTCAGCAGAGTCCAAAACGTTCTGTGCGCAAGCGAAGTCAGTCCCTCGGTATATCCCGTAAGACTTGCAGGAGAGTGCTAGTAATGGATGTAAAGGCCTACCCATACATAATACAGACGAAGTAGACCCTTACAGCCTCAGACAAGGAGCAGAGAAAGGCTATGGCAGTCAAGATACTGGAGAAGATTAGGAGACCCCAACTTTCCTTAACCTCCTTTGGACCTCAGATGAAGTTCACTTCCATCCTGAAGGAAAGGTAAACTCGAAGACAAATGTCTTCTGGAGGACCTCCAGAACAAATGAGGTAGCCACCAAGCCCTTAAGTGCACTCTATGGACTGCATTCTCAGCCAGAGGCATCATCGGACCATTCTTCTTCGAGGAATCTGGCGCGACAGTGACAGTCACCAAGGAGCGGTATGTTGAGGTCCTCAAAACCTTCAAGAGGAAGCTGCATACCCTGTTCCCGTCGCTTATGGGGAAGTTCTGGTTCCAGCAAGATGGAGCAAGCTCTCTCACCTCTAACCTGTCCAGAGATTGGCTAAAAGAGAACTTTGGTGACCGTGTGATCAGTCTCAAGACTGATTTTGAGCGAGCACCTCATAGCCTAGATCTTAGCTCTTCAGATTTCTTTCTCTGGGGCTACCTTAAAGACAGAGTGTACGCAGGGAGACCCAGGACCATCACGGAACTCAAGGAACCCATCAGGGAGGAGATCAGAGCCATTAGTCGGTCGGTTTGTAAGGACGTCGTGGACAACCTTGTTCTGCGCCTCAAGAAATGCACAGAGCTAAATGGTGTCATCTCGAACACGTGCTCTAGAATAAAGAAGAAAAGTCCAAAGACTCTCATGTTTTGATATGATGTTTTTAAACACAATAAACTAGTTATCACCAAAGTTTCATTCAATCCTTGCAGAAAATTAAGAGATGAGGCCTATCGAAAGTTGGGGCCCGTTCTGGAGTGGGTGACCCTGTATTAACCAGACACGAATAAAGATGAAGATACGAATCCGAACCACTCCATTAACGAGACAACCTAGCTTAGCCAGATCACCGAAAAAGGAGAGAGGCAAATAATACAACAAAAATAATTAAGACAGCAAGTCACAAAATAAAACTCTTAAATATCACAAGATAAGAGCTTGAACGCTATCACATCTTAACGAACAAATAAAAGAACCATAATATATACATTTAAATATACAACAGCGATTAGTCTTATCTCCAGGCATTTATGCACATCTGTGCAAATCTTTTACACTGTTCTTATTTCACTATTTTCCAAACGCACGTAAGGCATTTTACCTAACCACTTTAATCAAATCGAACCCAATAGAGCGGTCAAAGAGAAGAAGTAATGATGAAAAAATAGAACCTTAACTCGCGCACGAAAACAACGAGGCAGGAAACTGGTCGGAAATTCAAGAGATGTCGACGAGGAATTGACGACCGGCCTCCTTTCCTCACGAGCGCGGCACTACTAGAAAAAGGCTTCACACATGATCGCATCAAATTTGGAATAAACTTATTCGCCTTCTACATGTGCAAGTATCCCACCGACAAAAAATCGTCCTCAAAATAAAGCAAGTTCTAATCGACATTTTCCTCATACTACAGGGTGTCCCAAAAGTCGCCATACATAGAAAAATGAACAATTTGAGTAAGTTGTACAATAGTTTAGAAAATATTCTCATCATGATTGTCATGTAAAGACACATGTAGTCGTCTCTCACATGGCGAACACGTGTCAACATATGTGGCGTTATGGACGTGAGGGAATTTTGAATGGGTTCCTTTAAAATCCATGTTCCTAGAGTTTTCTTTTTACCCCAGGGGCTTTTAAGTGCTTTCCCGACTTCCATAATGTGAAGGGGGCGAGATCAAGTGATCTCGGCGACAACACAAACCAGCTTTGAAGATAAATTCCACCCGTTTTTTGACAACGGCATTCTTGAAGGAAAACTGAAAAACAAAATATTTTCCTATGACAACTTTCAGGACACCCTGTACAACAAGAGGGAAGTTGAAAAGTACCTCCTACAAGTAAACACACACATCCCCAAAGACAAATACACATACTAAATGTGTATACGTTCAAATCACTTCGAAAAGACCAGCATAAACT
>OZ018322.1:178321875-178449375 GCA_963969495.1 Ceratothoa steindachneri | reverse complement strand
GCTCTGTGAACTTAAAACCAGGATGGGCATTTCAACAAGACAATGGCCCGAAGCATACAGCAAAACAAACTAATAATAGGTTACATAGAGGTATAGTTAATTTTTAGAATGGCTAAGTCAATCTCCTGACCTTAATCCCAACGAAAATCTGTGGAGGAAATTGAAACTCGTGGTCCAGAAACGAGATCCGCGTAATTTAATCTGATTTGAAAAAAAAGTTTGGAGGAATGCAACAAAAACAGCCCAAGCACCTGTAGAAAGATCGTAGGAGACTACACAAAGCTACTGCAAGCTGTAATTAACAAGAAGGGTTATGAAACTAAGTACTCAACCATGTTTATATGAAAGTGTTGTAAACTTTTGCGTTATCAAATTTCACTATTGTCCTAGAAAAGTTTTTTCCTGTTACCATTTAGCTTTTCTGATCGTTACATTGTATTTATTACATACAGTTCCACTTTCTTGAAAATTTCAATAACATACGTAAGTTAAGAGTATGTAAATTTTCATTTCTAACAGTGTTGTAAACTTTTGTGGCTTACTGTATATGCATGCGTTTGTCTGTATATATATATATATATATATATATATATATATATATATATATGGGTGTATATGTAAGTAGATATGTTTGTGAATATATGTATATATGGTTGCATATGTAAATATGTATATATGGATTTATATGAAGAAAATTTGGGGGAGATTCGACCCTGCGCCATTAAATACTAATCATTTCTCGAGAGAAGCGGTAAATCGCAAAGTAGCTCTTTCACTTACTTGAATGGTAAATAATAGTGTTAAGCGAGGCTCTCCGGCAATGCGATTAATTTGCAAATGCACTAAACCAAGACGATTTTCAGCGCCCATTGAAGTTATAATGAAAGGGAAAAATCCTCATTTCTTAAGATAAGAAAAAGGATATGACCATAAAGTTAAGAACTTCTCTGAGCTAATTTAAAACTTTTCCTTTAGCCGAGTACAAATTCTCGTCTTCTCATCCAACTTAATTGACTTTGATCAAATAACGACAGGTTTTGTTAATTTAAAGTTCCAACCTACTTTTGATGTTTGCATCAAGTTCATCTTCTTCGGATTGTTTCATTTAAGACGAAGTTTCACTTTATTCGTGCCATTGAACCTCTCCAGAACTTATAAGATACAAACAAAATGCGATGACTGCGTTGTCCCCGAGACGGTTCGATGCATTCCCGTTGAATGTCCCCCCAGTCAGGGCGATCTTCGCGCACGTTACCTTTCCCTCTACCGGATCGAGCTGGTCGCTACCACTTGTCCCTTGTAGTCGGGATGGATTCGTGCACACAGATTTGTGAACTATCCGACTTTTTGGAGGAGCTGGCCTCCTCCTATTTTATTTGGCTCTTGGTTACATAAACCTGGGCTTGCGCCAGAGGGGTTGGGGATGGGGGGTGACCTCCTCCGACGCTGGAGTGTGCCGTCTTCTTTTAGCCTTTATTTTGCTTCTTGTTTTTTTAACGTGTGTTGTTTGGTATGGTTCATTTGTCTCAATTTTAAAGTAGTCTAGTACTAGTCTGAATTTTTAATTACAACGACATATGCCCTGAGTGGCAGTCGCCAGATGAGCGCTTTTGAATTATAAATAATGAAGAGACTCAAGTGCTGCGTAATTGACTTCCCCCTCCCTCCCCATTCATTTCCAATCGTTAATGGGACCCTCCAGACACGACGAAGAAATTCACATAAGAGGTAGGACAAATCGTTGCCAATCCCATGACTACTAGTACCTGGTCCTCCTTTGAGGGGGAGGGCTAGAAGAGCCGTAATACTGTCTTTTCCTACCAACTAGTCAGCATAGCACATCTCTTAAACCAAGGGAGGGGCTATACCCCCCTTCCGCCTCCTGGGTGTGTGGATATACCCTCTTCCTTATAAGAGCGGGGGTTGGGAAGAGAGAGCGTCGTTGAATCGAGGCTGCCTGTGCCAAGTCCTCAACCTCGGCACTAAATTTATTTTTGTCACATCTCGCTGCAATTGAACTCGGTACCTAGAAGTGGGAAGTCCAAAACCTTTATTTACTAGCCTACTAAATAGGTTTCGACTTCATTAAATCTAAGCTAATTTGAAATTTGATCATGGAAGGACGGTGAAATTGTCTAAATGCAACGCCAGCAACCATCTCGCGGAACTTCCCCCACTTGAATGTATTTTCATATCAATAAAATGTGTAAATGATGTAAGACACTAATATCATTAAATTCAGTATTAATTTCATTTCATTTACGAGTAAATAACGATAAGTCGGTGTATATTTGCAGAATATTTTCATCTGTTGATAACATTTTGTGGCGAACAATTTGAGAGAGCAAGAACGCATATTGTGCCACTTGGTTTGAATTTAATTGAACAGCGTCATAATAAAACCTACTATAATTACAATTTAGTTAAAGGTGTGTGTGTGTGTAGGGAAGTAAGATAGGGTGCGTGGTTAGACAGAGAAAATAGACAAGTGTTGAAGAGAGAAAGAAGTGAGGTACGGTGCAAATAGATGCAAGATCAAGTGATCGGGCCTATCACTTTTATTATTTCTTTGTAGTGTGTATTCTTTGATGTTTTCGTTGATTTTTTTTTATGGCGTTCAAGCCATTTGTCTTACTAACTTTCGAGGAACTTTGTAGTGTGATATGTATTGCTTGTTTTGTTTATATTTTTTTCAAACTTTTAAGTGCATGCTTAATGTTTTGTATTCTTTGTATGTGTGTGTATGTTTTAGTTTTATTGTTTTTTCATAGTCAGGTTGATTTTTCTCGTCCTATTCAGTGGTTTTCTTCTTTCTTGGTTTTACGTTTGTCTTCTTCGGTGAGTTGTAGTCATAGTTGTGAGTTTTTATTCTTAATTCGGTTGTTTCTTAGATTCTTAGATTATACATCTCATCATGCGTAGAACGGCACTTCATCCCCACCAGCCACTCGGTTAGCGGAGCTTGGAAAAATGGCGAGACATTCTGCTCTTCTGTTCTGGTTAATCATCTGAGTAATTTCTCCACTCAGTTCTCGATTAACCAGATCCTGCATCTTCCGGGTCCGTTCTTCGATGACTTTGTTAATAGGAATTATCTCCGCCTCTCTGTGCAGGTCTTCTTCGCGTCTTCTTTCTTGCCTACGTGCAAATGTGATTAGGTACATGCATTTATTTTGCACTACTTGAAGTCGCCTTTTTTATGTTTTTGAGACACAAGAGAGGGTGGAGGCGGGGTAAAGGAACGTAGATCTAACAAGGGCATTGTAGATCTTCTTCTTGTTGCTTTCACGTAGATTTTTGAACGTATATAGAGTTCTGACAGGGGCCGAGGCTCGAGAAATTCTTTCTTCGACGTGCTTCTTGTACCCGGTAGAGGTGATTTTCATACCGAGTACATTGCATTCGTTGGTGTAGGGATAGCGAGTATCCCCCACTCTCATTCTGCTCTTCTAGGGCATCCAATGGGGACCACCTTGAATTTCTCCTGGTTAGTTCTAATTTTCCATTGAGCCTCGTAGGTGTTTAGATTTTCAATTTCTATCGATGTCATGCGAGTTTGCCACGGTGCATTCCTCCATGGAGATATGATTATCTGGCTGAAATCATCGGCGTATTGAATATGGAGGGAAGAGGGGTACACAGGGGCTGGGACATGCGCGGTGTATATCGAGTAAAGGGGGGGGACAGACCCCCCCCCCCGCGGAAGGACCGCAGTGAGCGGAAACTTTTGTCCGTCCGTGCACCCTAGACTGACATACGCCGCTCTCTCCATGACGTAATCACAGAGAGTTCTTTCCAAGTTTTCACTTAGACCCAGCCGTAAGATCTTATACTGCATACCCCGCTGCCACACCTTATCAAACGCCTTTGATACATCCCGTCAAACAATATCCACGTAACTCCTGTCCCGTTTGGCTTGGGCAAGCTTTTAGGTAATGACATTAATCGCGATTTCCGTACTACGCTTTTTTCTAAACCCGTTTTGGCAAGGGTTGTAGAGGGAATTCTCTTCCAAGTGAGACACAAGTCTCTGGTTGAGGATCTTCTCAAAGAGTTTCTTGCCAAATTCCAGAAGTGAAATCGGGGGGTAGCTCTTTCTCAACGTTGGGTCCTTTCCATTCTTGGGCAAGAAGATCATCTTTGCAGTTTTGTAAGCATCTGGAAAGTACTCCGTATTCAGACATGCGATGAATATTCGTCTCATTCCTTCGATGAGGTTGGCTGGTGCCTTTTCAAAGTTTAACTTCGTAAACCCCGATTGGCCTGGGGCTTTTTGGCGGAATGAGCGAAGTGAATAAAACCTACTGTTATTAAGCTCAAATATTTTGATTTCGCTGCTCTCTTTGATCCTTGCTTGATGGTAGAGCACAATTTATACATTCATTTAATATTATCAAATGACTTGCACTTGCTTTTGATAGCTCGTTTTTATTTGACCTCTCCAACCATACACCCCCGTCCATCAATGATTCAAATGCTGCTCTAGCCATTGCTACTTCAACCATCAAACCATTGTCTATTGAAGATTCCATTGCTTCTCTAAACATCAAGCCATTGTCCATCTAGAATTCCATTGCTTCTCCAACAATCAAACAATTTTCCATCTAGGAATCAATTGCTGCTCTATCTATCAAACTACTGTCTATCTAGGTTCCAATTGCTTCTGCAACCATCAAACCATTGTCCATCTAGGATTCTATTGCTTCTCCAACCATCAAACTATTTTTCATTTAGTATTCCTTTTTTTCCACCCATAAAACCATTCTACCTCTAAGATTCCATTACTTCTCCAACCTTAAAACCTTTGTCCATTTAGGATTCCATTGTTCCTCTAACCATAAAAGCATAGACATCTAAGATTTCATTGCTTCTCCAACGATAAAATCATCGCCCATCTAGGATTCCATTGCTTCTCCGACCATAAAACTATTCTTCATTTTAAATTCCATTGATTCTCTAAGCAAGCATCCATTCTGCATCTAGTATTTCAATTTTCCTTTGTTTTAACTTTGTTTTTTATGTTGTTTCCTTTATTGAAACTGAGTGGTCGCAGAGGACTGCGTCATCTAAGTCGGAAGTTCCTTCTAGGAAGAATGGGGAGGGGAAATAAGCAGCTCTGAGTAAGACCCTAAAATCGAAAAGAACTTAAATAAAACACCGACAAATATTAATTTAAATTAAGGATTCTTTAAACTCAGTTCAAGCAGAAGCAACACTTTGGTCGTACATTGTGAATTTAATTGTCTTTCACACAAAATTATTTATTTGATTAGTATGTTAAATTTTACGATGTAATGTAAAAGGTTTTTCTTAACTAGTGGGTTTTGGGGGGATTGAAAGCTCATAAACTATAACCATCACCTGGGTTTGCGTTCTTATACAATTGTATTTTGATCATTACGCTCTAATTCTAACATGTATCGTTTAGCGTTTGAATTAGCTTGAGTGTCTGCATACGCGCAGGAGCTATCGGTAGTAGCAAGGGCCACCTTATCTGAAATCTGGAGGATTGGGTGCCCTACCCTCCCCAAGTCTTACAGATTCATGAGAATTGCGTATCCTCCTGTTTGAAGTTCTTCAAGTAGTTTCTTCTTTAGACAAACGGAAAAATCGATCATTCCTCAGTTTTACTTTTCTGAACATCTACATTTTTGAAAATATTCTTTTTCACAATAATGGCCTCGTTAGTTTTCTCTTTAAGTAACATAAATATCCTGATATCGCTACATTTATGACAAGGTATAATAGCAAATGTTTGATGGAACGTTATTTTTTCTTTGTGGTAGTTCTCTCTCCACACTTCCGTTCTTTCTTTCTCCCTAGTTTTTTCACACTGGCCAAATTTCACCATTGCATTACACCTTTATTTTTCATTCAATTTTACCAAGCCAGCAAATATACATTTGCATAACTAAAAGCGTAAGAATAATTAAAGAATTCCAAATAATATACTTTGTCTTCTTCACTATTATTTTTCTTATATCAATACTGCGAAAAATATATATCTTAATTTAATCCTTATCTCTTAGCATCTGTCTTATTCACTATTAATAAATTCTTAAATGTAACTTTATCTTCTTAATTTGTCTTATCTATTAAAACTATATCTTAGTATAACCTTACTGTCTTATGGATTATTAAATATATATATATATATATATATATATATAAATTAGGTAAAAGGCCATCTTGTATGCAGGTTCTATTGAAGTCCACAGCTGTGGCAGCGTTATTAATTTTAACTTGTATTTTCTTAATATTTTTTACAAGTTTTTTAACGGGATCTTCGAGGCGAGAAAAAACATCCGCGAATGACATTCTTTATTCTTAGACGTCTTTCGACCATGTTAGGTCATCAATATATATATATATATATATATATATATATATATATATATATATATATATATATATATATATATATATATATATATGAGGAGAAGGAAGATAACCTAATCGATGATGGGCTAGCATCTTTAAGCTGTCAATTCACACTGGCAATCAATACGTTGACGAATTTATTCCAAATTCCAAGACACAAAAGAAGCGTGTAAAAATATTCCAACGCGCGATCCGAGGCTTCAATAGGTAAGTGTCTGGAATATAAAACTGTTATTTTTTTCTAAATTCCTATACTATTTATAACGTAGAAAAGCTTTATTGTATTCAAGTTGAAAGGTATAACACCCATCACTTTTCCATTCCACAAAGTCAGGTTTTAGGTCATTCTAGCCTCACTTTCTCTAGAAGAAGAAGAAGAAGTGGGTGTTATTTATTGATTTACACTAACCGCACCAATTGTCATTATATTTAGCAATGTGAACCGTAGGAGGAAATATGGGGTTTACCTGTCAGTGGAAGTTTGAGTTATTTCCCAAACTACTTTGAAAAAAACTTTCCTGTTATTCCCTCGTGGAATTACATCTTTTTGCGTGCAAGGGGAAAAATCTTACCTATTCTAAAACGTTTGAACGTTCTTTCCAAGTTTGAAAGCCCCCGGTAAAGGAAGGGAAGGTGCAACAGGGATAAAAACCTTACTTAAACTGAAACCTGAAGGCATAGTTAAACTCTTGTGCTCACAAAGCACCCAGTTAATTTCAAACACACCTGGCCTATATTTCTTTTGGACATCGCTCTTTACCTCTTTGTGTGTATTTACAGGGTATTGTGAAATGTCTAGTAAGGTTAAGTTGAATCCCTGTTGCCTCGTCTTACGCTGCTGCATGCCTTGGGGCGTAAATGAAAGCTGTGTGCGTAAGCCTTCCCATGCCAGTACACAGCCTCTCCAGTACCAAGACTATGTGTGTGTCCTCGTGGCCACACACGGTAACTAGGTGCTCTGCTTTCCCAGGATAAACATTATGGGATCTCGTCTATCATTCCTAGCACCAATGCCTTATGGGTTATCCCAGTGAAGAGGAAAAGCTGTAGCAAAACTGTGGTATATCTACAAAAAGACACGCACTCACTGTAGAATGGAGTTCCAGCAAGGTACTGCACCTAAACAGCTGTTAGTTGCCCTGGACTCTCCATGCTACTGGAGTGCATCAGTATGGGCCCTAAGATAGTGCTGGCTGCAGCTTTGCACAGTACCTCTAACACTATAATTTCCTCCCTGCGCAGCTCTTTCTATTTATAGTTTGGTGTTTTAAACTTATTTTATATTTTAATGTAGCTTGTAATTAATTACGGTGACTTATACCATGACGACAGTCACCAGGTGGGTGCTAAAATTATGCATTAGGATAAAAATGTAGTTGTAGTAGTAATAGTCGTGGTTAGTAGGTAGTTGTTGGCCGTGGTTAGTGCCAAGAGTGCCATGCCTAAACTGTTGGCAAAACATGATGGGAAGCCCAAATGAGCTCTGAGTCGGCAAGTCGCCGGACCAATTAGAGGATAGTAAAGGCACTCGTGTGATTATTATACACTGTGTGGCTACGTATGCCAAGCCAATTAGCACAGTCGCATTTACTCTCATAGAACGCAAAGTATACACCACATTAGTGGCATAATAATAATAAATTTCAATCCTTGAATCAAAATGTTTGGCATGTTGATGGACATCTTTTTCGTCAACTATCTTACTTATCGTTACAAAGGATATTATTCCTTCTTTTGTGTGTAATTATCTATAACCTTAACATGTCATCCTTCTTTCATTTACGACACCCTTTCTACCATAAACTACCAACTTCCCCCTTTTACAAGATGGGTCAAGTAATGTATATTTCAGGCAATTTTTATCACTTCGCGTTAGGAACTTCCATCCTTTCCTTCGCTTTCCGCTCTTTTAAACTTCCCCTTTGCGTCTCTTCCCTTCTTCCGTTAAGCCTAATAGCGTCACGCCCGCATAATGATGCCCTCCTTTATGCGGGGTCGTCAATGTAATGGAGCGTCCGAATAACACCTCATTGTTTGAGCCTCATTTTAGGTATAGTTTGAGATGCACGAAAGATACGAGGATGGTTTTCCGCCTTGGATTTGGACCGAAAGGGTGGCATTTATCTCTGTTTGGTGGTTTATTCTTATAAACTAGATAGATATTGGTCGGCACTTCCCACATTTTGCAGGAATTAGGGTTTTGCCAACAATTTGCACTTGTTTTTTCAAGCCTATTTCAGCGAAGACCTAGTGTGATTAAAGCGAGATCCAGACTACGAATCGCTCGCAGTATATCGACTGGAAAGTTTTATTTCTATCGTTAAAGTATTGTAAGGGACCCGCAAATATTTCGTATAATGAACATTATCACTTCGAAGTACGGAATTGAGCGTTTGATAGGGTACTCTCTTCGTGCATTAATATTATTATTAATTCGGCCGTTGTCTAAGAAGTTAGAAAGTTTGTAATTAAAGTTAGTAAAGAAATAAAGGCTGGGAAGAAAAATGCGACTCATTCACCTCAAGTGGATCTCACTGTGTGGCAGCGCCAAAGAGTCATACTCGTCTCCTACCTTGGCCGTGCCCCTCTTAGGCCGCACTGTGCGTATCTCTCTTAATAAAGAGATTAAAAGACGCATCATCATGACCACATCATCAGTGAAGAGACTATTCCCACTAATGGTTTTCTTTACTTCATCGGTACCAACTATAATTCATTACTATTTTAGAGAGGAAACCAATTTCATTCGTGACAGAGAATGCACGCAACTCTCCAGAACTTTCAATCCTTCCTTGTTAGGGGTAAATATTACAGTCGGGGTTAAATTATTGTAAGCTATCCGCAAAGATTTCGTATAACGAACATTATCACTTCGAAGTACGGAATTGAGCGTTTATTAGGGTACTTTCTTCGTGCATTATTATCATTATTATTATTAATTTCGCTCGAGCGCAACATCCTTATCCTTTGGCGGGACCCATTGACTAAATAATGAGAACCACAACAAGCTCGGTATGCCAAGCTAGAGCACTGATAGATTGCCCTCGTAACGGTTGGACATAGGTAGAAAGAATGGTATTACTGCGTTTTGTCACCTACCAGGCTAACCAGGCTCAATCGAGACGCTTCCCAACACGGCAGTGGAGTGTGCATTGGAGACGAGGGAGGAGGGGTCAATATAAAGAATAATGAGTGTGCACGAAAGAAGAAACTCAAAAAGACTATGGTGTTCTGAATGTCTGAGTGTAATGACGTTGGGCATCACACACAGCCTAGGTGTAAAAATCAAACTATTATCCACTACAAATATTACGCTTCCTTTATTGGATAAAACACGGAGCCAATTGCCACTATATCTGCCTTTTATCTTCTTCACTTTCTTAACATAACTTTTCATGTAAACTTTTAGCTGGGGATCGATGCCCTTATTGGTTTAGCTTTAAAAGTGTAAAAAGGTACGTTGCAAGAAGAACAATCTGGGATTTTAAGAAAATACTAATGTCATTCACACCGTCGCTACAGAAGATCAACACTGTAAACTTGCTTAAATGTGGCCCTTCTTGATCCATGTTGACAATTGTCCACATTGGCTTGTATATAATTGTCCCTTTGCTTTCCTTTTCAATATTTATTCCTTTCCTAAAAGCCTTTGGTTCGAATTTAAGTTTGTATAAGATAAATACACCTTCCACCATATCTACTGAATTGTGAGAATAAAAGTTTCTCCATTACTGAAATTAAATCTTCCATTATGGCTTTTCTAATGATTATGTAGTTAGCAATTAAAACCGTTACGAAGAAGAGGCAAAATAAAAATCGTTTCTTGAAGGATTAGCGCAGTCTTCGCTGTTTTTAGCTTCGGATTCGACCAATTGAGAAATGCGAATACACAAGTTCCAACTGAAAGGGAAGGAAGAGCCTTTTTAATGAATCTAAAAGTGGTCATCTATTTTAAAAAGGAGATGAAATTTGCAGCAATTATTTTGAGGTAGTGAGATAGTTAATGAAACCATTTTTATCTTTTTTCGCTTTAAGTTATCCAAAAGAGGGGTAATTAAAATGTAGCGTCGGAACACCGATTGATATCTAACTTTCGACGCAATTTAAAATAACTGAAGTAATTAAATTAGCAATATTTCAATATAATAAATTTGATGATCAAGTTTTACACGGTTTTAAAATAGAGAAAAACCCCAGAAGCTTTGAGCAAGATTTCAATTTCATTCAAATCCATTGAAGAAGAAAAGAAAAGAAAGGCAAAATAGTGTTTCAAAAGGATAAGAAACTCTTTCAAGAAAATAATTAACCCAGTTCGTGCAAGTACTCGGTGCAAGGGAAAATTGGAATGGAGCTTTAATGGCCCAACCGAAACAACCAGCCAGCCAACTAATCACCAGCTCGAAACAAAAACAAAATTTTCATATAAATAAAATGGAATTCTTATTTTACAAGGTCTTTAGGAAAAGAACCGATATTTTTACTATATTCCCCCCCCTAAAGGTAGACAAATCTTTATAAAAAAAACCATTTTATTCGCATTGACTTATCCCGGTACGTGATGGGACCCTCGTATAATTACGTGGTGAATTAGCATAGATTTATAGAGAGCAATGCGGTCGTCAAGGTAATCGAAGTGGCACTCAGGTTTATTTGATTGTAGCAGTAACTCAGGCTAGAGAGAGAGAGAGAGAGAGAGGAGAATAATACAAATATGAGCTAAGTGCTCGAATAAGGCCCAGAAGTGTAATGCTGAGGAATTGCTCTACTTTTTTATAGCTGGATTATATTTTTTTTTCTCTCATGAGCATTTATTTCCTTTCCACAAATTTAATTTAAATTGACAGTCTAGAGTTGGCCTCATCTATACTTGGGATAAATAACTAAATTCATAGAATTTTAAAAAGTTAGTACAATCCCCCCCCCCATCCTGAAACCCACACATTCCTATGAGGCAAAACTAATTTTTGAAATTCTTCTAAGCTATAGGGTTCCTGAAGGCATTTAGTGTTTCTATTAAAAACCAGTTTGAATAGGAATTTCCAAATATCGATATTTATTAACAAGGTCTGCCGACCAAAAGTCGCGTGCTTTCACTTGTTCTGATTTATGACCTTACGACATTCAAACCCTTCAATAATTGCCGGATTAACTTTGGGAGGACCTTGGTAATTATATTCTTTGAAATAGAATGTAAAACAACATAAAGGTCTCAAATTTCGTTAAAATGGGCCGAATAATTATAAAGTTATTGCCAAATAATTCCTCGGCTAACCTTCTGAGGACTTTGGCAATTAGATCCTTCAAAAACGAATGTAAAATAACATAAGGATTTCAAATTTCGTTAGAATCGGCCTAATAGTTATAATATTTCCAAAAACGAAATAATTACCGGGCTAACCTTGGGAGGAATTTTGCAATTATATCATTAGAAAGAGAATATAAAACAACATAAGGGTTTCAAATTTCGTTAGAACCGGCAGAATAGTTTAGATGTTATTGCCAAAACAAAATAATTCCAGGGATAACCTTGGATGAATTTGGCAGTTATATCAATCGAAGGAGAATGTAATACAACTTAAGGGTTTCAAATTTCGTTAGAATCGGGCGAATAGTTATGATTTTATTGCCAAAACAAAATTCCCGGCTAACATTGAGAGGACCTTCGCAATTATATCATTCGAAAGAGAATCTAAAACAACATAAGGGTTTAAAATTCCGTTCGAATATGGAGAATAGTCACCACGTTATTACAAAAACATAGAAAAAGCAAAACGAAGACCGACCGACCGACATAATGAGATGTGGAGCCGCCGGCGACTAAAAATCACTAGTGGTTTCAGGTCTTGTATATAATTTTGTATTTATTTCTGTTTTCGGTGTTTTGTCGAGATGTTTATAAATTAAAAAATTCCAAAGGCATTTTGGATTTCGAAAATTTAAATGAGCTTTCTCTCCCCACCTCCTTCTCACTTCCCTTTATTTGAGTTCCCTCTCGTAGGGGAAACATGTATAGACAGTTACTCCTGGTCCAGGGAAGTTTCCTTTGTCCTCTGTTAGCCTTGGTACCTGTGGTAGTTCCATATCATCCAGGCCATTAGGGATGACTTGACACTAACACTCTGGCAGAACCTATAGAAGTTGCTTCTTCCTCGTTCTATCTCAGCATTCCTTCAGGACCTGACCAGCTACATCCTTCTATGTCAGAGGAGAGGCTTTGGAAACAACGCCCTTCAACCTCCCCTAGGGTACGACTTTTTTATTGATCCTTTGTTCGCCCGAAGCTCTACTACGGATGCGAGTTTTATGCATCCACAGCCGAGCGTGTGCTGCGGAAGGTAGACTCGATCCACCACAAAGGACTTCGCCTGGCGACCAGTGACTTGTGCACTTCTCCCATTGAGAGCCTACTTGACGATGCTGGGGAGATGCCACTCGCTCTCCCTCGTGCATAATGCATTATTCGCCTGTACGCGCGAGCCCGGAGAACCTAAAGTTGCGCGTCATTGTTCCACGACTCTTCCCATAGACCTACCCTTCAATGACGTGAGGGCTTCAGGTTGCTTTCTGTCGCCTCCGAATTGCACACATTCGCGGGACGCACCACCATTTGATGAAGCGCTCGCCTGCGCCATATTGTGATAACTGCGTTGTCCCCCAGACTGTTCGGCACATTGTTGTTGAATTTCCGTCTTGTTGATCTCCACACAAGTTACCTGTCTCTTGTACTCGGCGACGGGTTCGTCCACACCGATTTGTGGACTTTACCACTTTTGGGATGAGCCTGGCCTTCTCCACTTAATTTGACTGGTTTGTTTGTTACTCGCTTGTCACTGTGCCGGGGAGAAGCGGGCCTTCTCCCGACGCCAGAGCACGCTTCCTTCTTGTTAAAGTTTTTTTTTCTTTTTGGTTTACATTTTCATTGTTGTTATTTGGTAATCACATAATTAGTTGTTTGTTGTGTGTTTTTTAGCTTAGTAGTTGGCTGTGATATGAGTACAGCGGCTTCTACCATAGTAGGTGGTCGCCAGACGGTCTCCTAAAATAAAAAAAACGCTAACCTCCACCACCTAAGGTTAACCCGAAACCCTAACCCCTGAGCTCCGGTTTGTGATGGTGGGTTTTTAACAACCTGCTTCATCTACACCCATACCTTCCTCACATCCCCTTTCTTTCTCACTTCACACTCTATCCTTTTTTACGCTGTGCCCAAGGTGGAGCCGCCATGCCTAAGGGCTGACAGGTCAACAGGCGTGAGGGGTGGCCTTAAATAGCAGCACCTGGCTCTGCCAGGTACGTACGCACCACTTGCAGAGCTGGCTAATGCGAGGGATGAGGAGCGTTTGCTTCCCGTAAGAAAAAGAGGGTCCCCATGCCCATGAATGAAAACTTAGAAAAACAAAAATCTTTCCCCATTACCCCTTTAAAAACAACGGAGCCGCCCTCAGGCAGTTCCACAGAGAAAATGGAGGTGCCACCCCCCCTCATTGTGCTTTCGCAGGAGACCCTCCATAACTCTTCAACCGGAGAGGAGTCTTACTCATCTCCTTCGACTAAGGATGTAGGGGACTCCTCCTCACCCACTTGTCTGGAGGTGCTTTCAGGCACCTCCCTCTTCCCAGCGGCAGTTCCTACTTTTCTTTCCAAGGGGACTGCCAAGAAAGCCAGCAGGCAGCCCATAGCCGACCGCTTCCTATTGAAGCGGCTTGGTAGGGCAAACTCCCTTAGGGGGAGAGGGAAGCCAGGCCCCTTCGGTCACTTCCCTCAAAAGACCTGCTGGATAGAATTTTAAACCTAGCGGCGGTCAAGGCCTGTGCCTCCCCAGACATGACTAATGACCCTGCTGCCAATAGGACGTGTGATGTTCTCAGGGGTATGGCCAACTGGAGGCCCCCCCTGAGATAGACATGGTCCTTGAGGAAATCCAGCCAGAGACGGTAGGGCCTTCTATGGGAGCGAATCCGGGCTCGGCGCCAAGCACTGAGCTCGAGTCCGCCCCTATGCAAGGTCCTCCTTAAATGGTTAGGGTTTGCAAGGCAATACAAGGAGGAGAGGGATCTCCTCCGACCGGTGTCCCTGTGACGGCCAGGACCTTCTCCATCTCGGAGAAGGACCTGGCTAAGGCCGGTCCACTTGGCCTGGGGGCTCTTGCTGGCGGACGGGAGAAGCAGGTTCATTCCCCGCCCTCCTCTCCTAAAAAGAAAAAAACAAAAAAAGACTAAAGAGACTCGGGACTCCTCTGCTCTATGACATCGGGGCACCTCATTCAGAGGTTACCTGGCGTTTTTGAGCCCGCTGGCTCCAGACGCTTCTTAGTTATTCGGTCCACTGATGGCAGCATGTTGGCCAAGGGCAACATGATCTAACAGAGGAGAGCTTTAGCTAGGGAAATTGGTACAGAGCCGAAGGTGACCAGTTTCTCGGACGGGAGCCTTCTGAAGTTGGTCGCCAGGCCATCTTACGGGGTTCCTAAAGTTGTCCCCCGAAAGGAGGACAGCAACAAAGGAGCTTCGGCTCCTTCGCCCGCGCCTAGTGGCGGGATGAGTGGCTCGAGACGGTGGATCCTCGAAAAGAGGGGGCCCCGCCGCCGAAGCCGCAACGCCCGCCTAAGGTTTCGAGGCGGAGGGGAAAAAATCCTCGCATGGTGAGCCCAACCTCCCCCAATAAGTCCTCGAAGGCGACAACGTCTTCAGCGCATTGTCTGGCGAACAGCAACTAGAGTTCTGCCTCCGAGAAGCGTACGGCCATTCCCGTGAGGGTCTCCTGTTCGAAGGGGGCCCCCGCGTCTCCTCTGAGCTAGGCCTGGAGGGCATATTCCTTCAATGGAATTGCCGTAGACTCCTGGCCAACTGGGAGGATCTGCGGAGGCTCGTCTCGTCCCGTTCCCCGTTAGCTATTTTCTTCTGCAGAAGACCATGCTAGCCACGTGTCATCTGCCCGCCCTCCCGGGTTATAAGGGTTTTGCGACCCCACCACCACGAGATGGGGGGCTGGCCTGGGGGATGCGCGGTTTACACCTGGCATGATGTCTCTGTTCTTCTTTTCACTTTAGATACCTCCTTTCAGGCAGTGGCTGTGCAGCTTCACCTGGATAGAAGATATACTATTATTTCTGCGTACATTTCACCGTCACCTGACTTCGATGCGGGGGACTTCCGCCACGTCGTGGCACGGTTGCCGAGGCCCTTTCTCTTGCTTGGAGATTTAAACGGTAGACATCCTCTCTGGGGAGATTACACAATAAATTCGAGGGGACAAGTCCTTGCCGATCTGATCGAAGAGCTTGAGATGGGTGTCCTAAACGTGGATGAGTGTACGCATCACTGTCCGAGAACCACTTCATTTTCTTTCCTTGACCTATCTTTGTGCTCTTCGGATGCACAGCCTGATTTTGATTAAGGGGTGGTCGATGACCTCCATGGTAATGATCACTTTCCCATTCAAATCTCATTTTCTGTGCCGCTGCTGCCTTAGAGCCCGCCCCGGTGGTACTTGGCGCGGGCGCGGTGGTCTGCATTTCAGGAAATGACTGAATTCTCTATTTGAGTCAAGGAGTTTATGTCGCTCGGTAGATGAGGCCGTTGAGTTCTTCTCCGGCAACCTCATTGCCGCGGGCCTGACTACTATTACCAGAACGTCTGGCCGTTTTGCACGCCGACCACTCGTATGGTGGTCGGCCGAGTGTGAGACGGCCCTCAAACAGAAGCGTTATGCCTACATGCGCTATAAACACCGCCCGAACCATTTCACTGTCTGTGAATTTCGTCGGGCTAGGGCTAGGTTCCGGTATATTACGAAGCACGCCCGCCGCTCTTCCTGGCGGGCATACGTGTCTTTACTTAACGGGAAGACCCCTATAGCAGAGGAGTGGAAGCGAGTCAAAAGAATTGGGGTCAATTTCTCGCAAGACCCCCATCCCGTTCTCCAGGAGAAAGGGACCGCAATCTCGGATCCGCAGCCGAGCGTGTATTACGGAAGGTGGACTCGATCCACCACACCGGTCTTCGCCTCGCGACCGGTGCCTTCCGGACTTCCCCCATTGAGAACCTACTAGTCAATGCTTGGACATTTCATTCGCTCTACGCCGTGTACAGTGCATTATTCACCTGTACGCGCGAGTCCGGCGCCTTCATCAGTTGCCAACAGCTCTCACTGCATCCGCAGCTGATTTCTACGGTACCTATGCCGCCAAGAGACGCCAGTCATACCCTAATTCCCTTTGGGTTTAGGGCCAGGAAACTCCTTCGAGAGCGAGGTATAACTCACGGGCCTGTGGCGCCCCTGGTTCTGCCCAGGACGCCACTCTGGATGGTACCACATTTGTCTAGTTGTCTCCACGCCTCTGTTCCCAAAACCTGTACAGCGCCAGAAGTATTGCGTTCGACCTTTAGGAGCCCACCTCGTGTCACGCTGGAACCTTGCCAGTGTATACGAATGGCTCCTAGTCCCATGAGGGGGTCGGCTTCCACGCTGTATCCCATCTTTTTGAAGTCAGCCGGGCTCTGCCAGGCGCTGCGTCTATCTTCACGGCCGACCAGTGATTTGTGCACTTTCCCCATTGAGAGCCTACTTGACGATGCTGGGGAGATGCCACTCGCTCTCCCTCGTGCATAATGCATTATTCGCCTGTACGCGCGAGCCCGGAGAACCTAAAGTTGCGCGTCATTGTTCCGCGACTGTTCCCATAGACCTACCCTTCAATGACGTGACGGCTTCAGGTTGCTTTCTGTCGTCTCCGAATTGCACACATTCGCGGGACACACCGCCATTTGATGGAGCGCTCGCCAGCGCCCTGCTATGAAGAGTCCGTTGTCCCCCAAACTGTTTGGCACATTCTTGTTGAATGTCCCAGTCTGGGCGGTCTTCGCGCACGTTACCTGTCCCGGTACCGGGATGGACGGGGTCGCTATCGCCTGTCCCTTGTATTCGGGACGAGTGCGTGCACATTGACTGGTGGACTTGTAGACTCTTTGGTCGTGGCCGGCCTTCTCCCTTTTATTTAACTAGTTTTTTTTGTTTTCTTTATAGGTCGCACGTTCCTGCGCAGTGGGGACCTCCCCCCGACGCAGAAGCTTGCTTCCTGTTCATTGCCTTTTCCTTTTTTTTATTTTTAGGGTTTTCTTTGTGTGTGTTTTTGAATCTTATTTTAAAGTAACCTAGTACTAGGCAGGTTTTTAATACCGCGACTAATACCCAAGTAGGCCGTCGCCAGATGAGCTTAAAAAAAAATCACGCATAAGGCTATCCTCAACACGCACACGGCTATCTCCAACACACATGCACAGCTACTACCAACACACACACATGGCTACCACCAACACACATGTACGGCTACCACCAACACACACGCATGGCTACCACCAGCACACACACACACAGCTACGCCCAACACACACACAAGACTACCCACAACACACACACAAGACTACCTCTAACACACCCACACACGACTACCCCAACATACATACCAGACTCCCCCTAACACACACACAAGAATACCCCCAATGCACACAAGACTATTTCCAACACACACACACACAGCTACCCCCAACATACACACACACACACACACACACGGCTACTCCGTTGCGCAATTGAAAAGGAATATATGTTCCGAAATGAATTCATTTCGATTTGAAAATGGTTTTGTCCATTTCAAGGGTACCCCAAAATCTCCCCCTCCTAGTTTCCCTCTTTAGTAGAAATTGTGTCAATCAAATATGAATTCAGTAAAAGGTTTAAATATTTAATATTTGAATTTGAACTTCTGCACTAATCCAAATTAGTAAAGTTAGAATTTGAATGAAGTTACACAAGTATCGCAAGAGTTACTTAAGAATCAGGAATTTTGAGAGTAATAATAAAAAGTAATTTCTCAATCTTACGATAGATACACGTTTAACTTTACTTACAGAAAAAACCATAACGCTGAATAATTTGGAAAATTTGAGTTAGAAGCGAGACCAGGGAACTTTACGAGGTAGAGGAAAAAAGGGAAAATTTGAAGATGTTAGTTGTTCTCCTAATGCCGTCCCTGGTGCTCTCGATGGAGTTATCTGGTACTTTCAAAGTGAGAGTGGGGAAGTTGTTGGTTTGAAATCTTTGAAGCATTTTTGATTTTAAAAGGGAAAACAGAACCTTTCAACTCGGCTGAACTCAAGCGGAGGAGGAAAACACTCGCACCTAATTACAGGTGCAGGGGCCATAAATCTCAGTGCGGATCACTGACAAAGTTTGAAATACTGTCATAAGCCATTGGTCAACAGCTCAGGCTACTCGAGATGAAAATTTGAAGAGGCGTGTAAAAAATAGACTGAAAAAGGTACGAGAACGTAGGAGGGAAAGGGTGAAATCAATCGGATTGATAGATAACTCAAACAACATTTCCCTTCAGTAAAGATTAAAAAGAAAGAAAAAACGTTTGAAGGTTAAATAGAATTAGTTCTACTCTTTTATCAAACGTTTACAGTTTTAGGGGGTATTTTTGAAAAAGAAATCACTTACATTACCCCCTAAATCTCGTAAAAGTTGTTTGATTTCTGATATCTCCTTTCGCTTCGGACAATTTGTTCGAGCAAGAGAATGAACCGAAGGAAAGCTAGAAAGAATTATGCTAGAATTATTCTAACCTACAGGATAACCTGTAAATCCAGAGCTACAAAGGTTTTAAAATCCAATTAGACCACGGTCTTCGAGAGTGTCACTAGGATTTCGTACTTCCTCACCCCACCCCTCTCCCAGTTCGAGTCCCTGGTTTAAAAGATCACGCGCCAACAGTGGACTCGCATGCCTTTTCCTTATTTCCTTATCTCTGTACCCACGGACTAAGCATAACACACTTTCCAGTCCCATATCCAAATCAGGGCAGAACTTTCGCTAAATCGAACGTTTCATCTACCTTAGGTTCCAAATTGGTATGTTTTTCAAGCGGTTTGCCTTTACTATCGACTTCGGTCTCCACTTTGACCTTAGGAACGTTAGGGAGGGCCGCCATTGAATTAGTGTAATGTTTGATGTTTGAAGGGGTGACTTTTGAGATTAAAAGGAGCATTTATCCTTCGAGGTGCCGCTCTCTCATTTTAAAATCGAAAATCGCCCCCACCCAAGTGTGATTTATGGGTCCTGGCACCGCTGGCCGAGTAACTCTTTAATTCCTTAGAATGTCAGCTATTCTTTTTCTAACTGGGTCATGATAGCTGTTCTCTGAAGCGAAGTATTTAACGAAAGAGCGAAGGATCCTTCATTCCCACTTTTCGGGGTATGACTAAATTGGTGGTTGTTTCCGTAAGGAATCAAACTGAACTCGGTCGCCAGGAAGGACTGTACCCAACACATTCCGCTATTTGGCATTGGTTGTTGAATGTATTCGAACCAGAGTAGCGCTTTATTCCCCCAAATCGATCTTTCAAAAAGGAACCGGTGGTGCAATGCCTTCTGTGCAAGAGGGACTTCCATCAGACTTCAGAGTCCGAATTGCACCTGGATTTGATTCGGCTAAAAGTATAGCCGATATTTTCAGTGACCCAGAAAAGACAGTGGCTTCCATTTCCCCTGTCTGTTTGTTTTATTTGTTGATAAAATATTTGCTTGTACAAGTGTGTTAGGATAACTTTCCAAAGTTGCCACCCACTGAAATAGCAATTGGTTCTGACTTGCAATCTATTTGAAAGGGAAATCGATAGTAACCCTTACAGTTCTTCAGGCAAAATAGAAAGCAGAAAATCCGTATCGTCTCAAGATGTAGCTTTAAAGCCCTCAACACATTCAGCCACCGACTCCTGTGGCACTACATTTTCCCCAAATTTGATCCGCCAGGTTAGATTATAGTAGCTTTCTTAGAACAGTTTTCCGTTTGAATGTGGGGTTTTAGAATACTTGTTAAAAGGGTTAGTGGAAAATGAAATTTTTAACATAACAAGATCGAAGATCTTTCACGGAAACTTTAAATGCTGATTTTGAGAGGCTGAAAGTAAAGAGGTTCGCATGAAAAATTTTACTTTCAATGAGCTTTAAAACGGGTCGGAAAGAAAGATTTTGAACGTTGCTTGGGAGGAGATTTGAACTGCACATCCCGACCAAAAATGCTTAAAGGTTCTTTGAAAGACGGTTTAGAGGCACCGATGAAATTGGTAGAGTTAGCAAAAGTTATTTTTAACTCTAACTCTAAATCAATTTGAGAAGATAATTCCTCTTCCAGCATGGAGTCATCCACTTGATCTACGTTGAATGAGAGATAAACTTGATTTATTTGACGTTCAATTCGTCCACGGAGTTAAGAATAGATTGTATGGCAGATATTCTGTTAAGCAATTCAAATTCGGAAATGGTACAGATTCGGCCTCTGCACTGGCTTTATGAAGGGTTAGGCTACTCCTTCTTTTAATTTTGCCATGACTTTTAATTTGAGTTTCAACTGAAAGCTTGAACACAGCAAAGAGAGATACGGATTTCATGCACACCACTTTTCATTGAAAAGTAGTTTAAGCAACCTCCAATAATTGAATAGAAAGTGTGATAAAGATCAACAAACGAGCTTCTCTAAAGAGCCGCGCTTTCTCGAGCCAGACTCCTCATCATCATCACTTCACTAACTCTATAATTTAAGAAGGGGATTTTTTTGAGTATTTGAATAATAATTTCATCTTAGTTTGGTTATGACTTGTTTTTTTATCAAAGTTATGTCTAATAATTCTTTTATAATATCCAAAAACAAAATGATGAAGTTCAGAAATAAATATAAGTATCGAAATTTTGTGAATTTTTTAAAACCTAAAGAGTTACAAATGGTGAAGTTCAGAAAATTTATTTTTATATATCTTCTATAACTCTATATTTTGGCAACGTGATATTTTTGAAATGTGGAAATTTAGTTGAGATTTCTTTTTTAAAATTATTATAATTGGCGAAGTTGAGAAAATTTATAAAAATTTAACCATGGCTGCTTTTTTTATTTTAAATTTTAATCTTAGTAGTGAAGCGCAAGCTCTTTCCCGTAGGGGGTCGTGGCGAAGCCATTGCCTCGTTTTATGATTATAAATAAACCAGGCAATGGCTTCGCTACTAAGATTAAAATTAAAAATGAAAAAAAAGCAGCCATGGTTACATTTTTATAAATTTTCATAAATTTTCTGAACTTCGCCAATTATAATAATTTTAAAAAGGAACTCTAAAATTAAATTTTCCCCCTTTCAAAATTTAGCTACTTATATTTATTTTTGAACTTCAACATTTTGTTTTGGGATATTATAAAAGAACTATTAGAAATAACTTTGATAAAAAAAAATGTCATTTGTCTACTAAGGAAAAAAAAACATTTATTAATTTTTCACCCATCTTTAAAATCCCGTTATATTTTAAAAGTTGATTGAAAAATTAAATTAGAACAAGTATTTTGTTAGTATCGATCTCCTCCGATGGAAGTCTTAATTTCCTGGTTTTGAAACGGCTTTAGAATTGGCAATATTTGGATTGATTGATTGAGGAAATTTACATGACTTCTCCAGAGATAATTTGATAAGAGTTGAATTCAAAATTCATTCGTTAGTTGGTCGGTAGTTGTAGGAAGGAATAATTTCGACTCTTTAGATGTTTGAAAATAAAGCTTGATAAGGGAAAATTGCATTAGATTGCAAGTTCTTAATTTGAAAGAGAGGTTGCTGCCTGGCGCAAAGCCTATCGGTTAAAACTTGAATTTAAAGAGTTTGATAATAAGTCGATTAAGATAACGTATTTGATAAAGAGTCTGTACGTTTCACCCTGAAAATAATTTGATGGATTTGAATATACGTACAATAGATCCCAAGTTTCCTGCAATGTAAAAATATTGGCGATAAAAGGAATAAACAAGACGAAACAACAAATGTGAATTCATCTTGCACCACAGAAAATGATCTTCAATTAACCTACTTTTAACACGCACAATATTTAAAAATACTTAAGAGATTGGAAGTCACTTGGAAAGGTGAGAGGAGACCGCTTAAGAAGATGAAGGGTAGTTTGAGCGTAACGCTGTCCAGGAGGCTTTAAGTCCACCCCGACAGTGTTGCTCTAATGAAATCTTTTAGCCCTCTAATTTTTTAAATGTTTAGCGTCTAAAATAGGCCCGATACACCCCTAACATAAGGAGGGGGGGATCGAGGGAATACCGCCACCCCATGGTCCCACGTTTGAAAACTATGCATCCACTTAGTTCCGTCGCCTACACTCACCGCACCACTCCAAGTAAGGTGAAATTGTAACAAAATAATCTTAAAGGTCCAAGATTGAATCGATAAAATAGGCGCGACAATGTCATTTTACTCTTGTAAAGCAGTCATAAATGCCCAGTGCACATCTAAGACTGAAGAAAGACATAAACATGTGATAATAGACCTACAAAGAAGGTAGAGAAACAAATGAAGAGTAGATACACGAAAGCAGGGTAAGTGAAAAATCCTCAGGCTGAAAATATTTTTTCTACAATTTTAAGAAACCTCAGTAGTTGAAGAGAAGGTGAGAACCAAGGAAGGAATTTCATGAAGAGACGCACTTTCTTGAACCGCACTTAATTTTTCCCATAGTAAATAAACGTAATATTTTAAAAGATTTTTATCGCGAAAGCCCTAATTTGAGAGGCGTAACCCACGAAATAGCTACGGCTTGATTTTGGACAATATAAAAAGAATAAACGATCTCAAACTAATTATTTTCGCTTTGAAGAAGATTATTGCCCCTTTTCAAAGATACCAGAAAATGTTTTAGCTCCCAGATTCCCTCGTTAATGGAAATTGTTAAATTGGAATTCAATAAAATGATTAAATATTTGATATTTGAGTTTTAAAATATTTTGTAAGAATGCAAACCGATTAAAGTTTGAAGTTGAATGAAGTTACTCAAGTATCTAAAGAGTTACTTAAGAAATGTTTTGAATGTTTGACCAATAATAAAATGTATACACTTACCTTTCCGCTAGGTACAAAATTAATTTTGCTTACTACGAACACATATAGGTAAATACTTAATTGTTTGAGTAGATAAATGAGACGAGGGAGGGGCAAGAAGTAGAAGAAAATCGGAGAAGTTTGAAGATATTAATTATTTTCCCGGTGGTGTCCACTATTGCTCTCAATTGAGTTCTCTCGGTTCTTCTCCGAAAACGGAAGAGGATGAGAGTTAAGGGTTTGAATCCCCAAAGCGTTCTGATTTTAAAAGTGAAAACAGACCCTCTCCAAACCGAGTAAACGCGGAGTCCACGCCGCTACCACAACTGCAAAGGGAATGTGAGAGGGCCATAGCACCCAGATACAGCTCCACTAGAGCTTGAACCTCAGTGGGGTCCTCTGTCAAAGATAAAGAATGTCACGAACCGGTGATCAACACTTCGTAGTAGTTCAGTTGAAGACTTGAGGAGACACGTTAAAATAAATACAGAAAGGATTTGATAGATAATTCTAACATTGCAAAGAAGAAAGATAGTTATAAAAATTGAAGCTGCAAAGAGATAGGAGTGGATATCTGTGCTGGTTATTTTTATGGGGTTGATAATATTTCCGGGTAACACAGAATTATGAGAAATATATGGCAAACAAGGAGAGAAGGGAAAAGCTAAAACGCAAGATAACTGGATAAAGGACAGAGGACTTGAAATGGAGTAATATATGATAACAGAGGCATAAGTATATTTAAAAGCAAATAAGACACATTTTATGGGAAAAATATAAAATGGATGATATGTAAGCAAGCTGCTATGCAAGGCAAAAATTTGATCACTGGAGGTTAACTACCGACCATACAGATGGAGGTGGATAAGACATCTGTGAGTGGAGAACATTGGAACAGGGAGCATATCAAACAGAGAACATAGGATAGTGGATTGAGGAGTTCGGGAAATTTGTTAGAAGAGATGGGCTGGGGTGCGAAGCATAGAGAATAGTTAACTCAATATAGTTATAGAGTTGAACGTGGGGAAAATTATATTGGTGAGAGGAGAATGAGGTCAGTGTGAGCAACAGTAATTTTTACTTGATGTGTGGATGAAGAGGCAATATGTTGACAGTTACGGGATGATGCTCCAATGGTGTAAAGTGAAGGCAACAGGAGCAGTCATTACAAAACATCGCTATTGTCTTTTCCCACAGTATTCTAATAACGCCATATCGCGATACAACAGTTGGTATAAAAACCTGAACCAGAACCGGTTTTCTTCGTACATTTTCATTCGAAACCTGTATTAGGGAGATCGGAAAGGGATTGTCCTTTCGAAAAGGAGACACAAACAAATTCCAGTGAAGTTTAATTAACCTATTTATCACTGACAGAATTATTATCAATAACTGCAGCCCAACGGGAAGACCATTTTTTTTATATTCCGGGGTTTAAAAGGTGTGGGGTTTCTCGAAAAAAAACCGTTTGCGAGAACATTTTAAACGGTATTTTTATTTCTAAATGTTCGGCCACTTATGAAATGTTCTAGTAATCGAAATAAGTGATATTTGGTATGTGGGATATGAAAGAATGTCCCATCCTTACAATCTTATATTTCCTTGGTTTTGTCTTGGAGAACGAGCTATTGCATATTGCCATGCTAGAGAGGAACACCTTCTCTGTTTACCAAAGCTGGTCAAACTCGTTGTAATGCTTCGTTTAGAATATCAAGTTGCTGGCAATAGACTTCGGCAGCAATGTAGGTGGCCAGTTACTATGGCACATTTTTTTCGCGCCAAATCTCTAATGCTTTGACGAGGATCTGATTCAAGAGTTTCTTTTAAAAGATATTCTTTCAGAACGAGGCGCTATTGGAGAGATCATATTCACCTTTTAAGGTGAAAGTAACCGCAGGTGCCATTTGCAAGCAGTCACTAAATAAGAAAAAACTTCGCAAATCACTTCGATCGCCTGCGTGGTAGTAATAACCTTCCATATTCATACAATAAGCAATGGTGACTATATTGTCGGTAAAATCTTTATCTTTTATGGGAAGAAAGCGAATTTAAATAAAGAGTAACAAAAAGGAAAGAAGGTACCCTAGGAGACCTTACGGTCCATTCAAGGAGGGTATCTTTGGACTAGCAATCGAGCGGGCACATGGCTGCTCAATTGTTTTGCGTCCCGAAACGGCCACTTTTCAAGACCTAGTCTTGACTTGAACTGGTCAACAGATTCACTGTTGTCAACTTCCACTGGAAGTGCGTTCCACTTACCGCAGATACTGTAAGTAAAAAAATTTCCACACAGATTGTGGTTGTAACGCTTCAGTTCAAGTTTGAAGCCGTGATTGCGCGTTCTGTTCTCACTCAGTGTGAAAATATCCCGGTAGTCAACATTGTCGAACCCTCGAAGTATTTTGAAAACTTCGATGAGCTGACCACGCAGTCTACGGGTTTCCAGCGAGAACAGATCTAATTCCCTTAGTCTATCCTTATAACTTTTATGTCGGATAGAGGGAATCAGCTTGGTTGCCCTGGCTTGTACGCGTTCCAATCTCGCGATGTCCTTTCGCAATGAAGGACTCCAAAATTGTACGACATACTCCAGGTGCGGTCGGAAAAGTGAGTTGTACAAGCACAGTACAATCTCCTGGTTCCGATATCCAAACTGGCGCTTAATATAGCCTAGCATCCTTTGGGCTTTTTTCTCCGCCTCAGTGCACTGTTTCGAGAACTTGAGGTCACTAGTGATTGTTACACCCAAGTCCTCAGTGTCACTCGATTCAAGAGCAGTGCCCTTAAGGATATACTGAGATTGGGGGTTTCTGTGGCCGATATGCATCACTTTGCATTTGTTCACGTTAAAAGGCATTTGCCATGTGTCCGACCACTCCCCAATCTTCCCAAGATCTTCCTGCAGGCAGGCAGTATTTCCATCCTTTGCAACGTTCATACTAAGCTTGGTATAGTCAGCAAATTTGGAAATCTTGGCAACCATGTCACCGTCCATTTCGTTGACGTAGATGATAAATAGTAGTGGTCCCAGGACAGAACCTTGAGGCACCCCGCTAGTAACGGGCACCCACTCAGAAGCCTTTCCATTCACTACCACCCGTTGCCGTCTGCCACTTAGCCAGTTCTCGATCGAGGCGGCTACTTTTCCATATATGCCCAGCGCTCGCACTTTCCGGAGAAGGCGGCGTTGTGGTACCTTATGAAAGGCTTTCTGAAAGTCTAAGTACACCAGATCCACTGCCTTGTCCCGATCGTGCTCACTGAACACGAAGTGGAAGAATTCCACAAGTTCGTCAGGCATGACCGTTGCCTTCGGAAGCCATGCTGGGAACTCCTCAGTAGCAGGTTTGACTCTAAATACGACGTCATTTTGTCCATGAGAGAATGAGAGAATATACTAGATCTAGACATCATTTTCTATAATTTATGCATGGTGATTCCCTAGTTGGTTATCTTATAAGCCTTAAGGGTTAAATACGTAATTACTTACCGAACACCCTAAACGAGGCATGGCATTTCTGTTGGATTTGTTCAACTTGATCTGGGTAGAGGGTATCCTCCCAGACTCCCGGCAAATGAGTAACGTGCTCGCTTTTCGCAAATGAGGGAGAGATCATTGCACCTAGGACGGTTTCCGCCCAATCTCTCTAACCTCCTGCATGTGCAAGTTTATGAAGAAATTTTTAAATGTTAGATTAGCCTTTTTCCTGTACAACAAAGGTCACCTTCCTTCCGTAAAGTGCGGACTCCGCAAGTTAAACTTCATGTCGGATGATATCCCGCAGGGAAGTGTCCTCAGTGTCGCACTCTTTGCTCTGAGCTTCAACGGCATCACTTCGCTGTTGCCGGAAAATGTTCTAGCTACACTATACGTGAACTACCTTTCGATCTCTTTTGGCGTGGCCAAGATGCCAACTCTGGAACGTCAAGTCCAACAGGCATTGGACCGCGTCTCTCGCTATGCCAAAGCGCACAAGCTTCAGTTTTCCTTGGCCAAAACTAAAGTGGTGCACTTCTTCCGCCATCCACAACTCCACCCTGACCCAGACTTGTTTCAAAATGGGGTGCGCCTGGAAGTGGTGAACTTGCACCGTTTCCATGGTCTTGTATTTGACCGACGCATAGTCTGGGAAGCTCAGATTCGCAGCTTTAGGGTCTCTTTTACCCTTTTCCATGGATATTCTACGCTCCCTTACGTTCAGTGCCTGGGGCGCTGATTGGTCTACTCCCTTACTTTTTTATCGACCCTTTGTTCGTTCGAAGGTTGACTACGGATGCGAGTTTTATACATCTGCACCAGAGCGTGTATGGCGGAAGGTGGAGACGATCCACCACACAGGCCTTCGCCTAGCGACCGGTGCCTTCCGCGCTTCCCTCATTAAAAGCCTACTTGTCGATTCTGGGCAGATGCCACTCGCTCTGCGACGTGCAAAGTACATTATTAGCCTGTATGCGCGAGCCCGGTGCCTCCCTCAGTAGCCAACATCTCTCACTGAATTCGCAGCTCATCTCGACGGTGCCTATGTCGCCGAAAGATGCTAGTCATAACCGAAGATTATCGGATTTAAGTCCAGGAAACTCTTTCGAGAGCTAGGTATAGCTCTTGGGCCGGTGGCGGTCCCAGTTCCGCCAGGACGCTACCCTGGAGGATACCACCTTTGACCATTTGTAGCCACGCCTCTGCTCCTAAAGCTTCAACAGTGCCGGGAGTATTGCGTTCGGGCTTTTTGGAACATACTTCATGTCACGCTTGAACCGTGCCAGTGTATAAGGATGCTCTAAGTTCCAACAGGGTGTCTGTTTCCACGCCGTATCCCCTCTGTTTGAAGTCAGCGGGCCTCTGCCAGGCTCTGCTTCTGTCTTCACAACCAAGCTGGTTTCAATACCCTGCTCGGTGCGGGAGATTACGCGATAAGCCCGGTTCGGAGACCGAATTGTGATTTATATCGACTCACAAAGCGCCCTGAGTTCTCTCGGGGCATTGAAATCTCGGTATCATCTGGTTTGAGATTTCCGTGGATGTTTAAAATCAAGCAATTTTAAACATCCTCAACGCTTACATGAATATTGGCCACTTTCCCGAGTCATTGAAAAAGGCTAAGATGATATTTTTGTTGAAACCTAGGAAGCCTAAAAAAGCGATAAGTAGCTATAGACCAATCTCTCTATTGGAGTCCATCGGTAAACTATTCGAAAAGCTCCTGAACATTGACTTACGAACTATTTTGAGATTACGGGCCTGTATAACGATCAACAACACTGTGATAGAACGGGTTGAGGCCGCGTTAATTTCAACCCCTATCCCATGTTATTTAAAAACCACGATGCTCCCACGTGCATCTTCGCTTTGAAGCTTGGCGCCTTATCGCAGCCACCTGAGTCAATGTTTAAACAAGGAGGTTTATCTTCCTCCCGTTCTTCCCCATACGCCGACCTCGCCAGATTGAGTTAGGCTTATGGGCAGATAAGGCATTGTTCCCAGGCTCGGCTGTGCATTCCCTCGAAGCTCCCACTCCATTGTCCCCCACGCCAAGGGAGTGTCTCGACTATTTAGATGGAAACTTTACCACTAAGATCAGATTGGAGATCCAGATTTTCGTCGCGAAACATCACCACGACCCTCTCTCACTTTGTGCGCCAAGGGACCTCGACCTCGAGATTCAAAATCACTTGTCCAGAAGAAGGACAATATCCCTTGAGTGCCAAGGTTCGAGCCTTTCGTGACGCCAAGTCCACAAGGCTTCCCCCTTGTTGTCAAAAAGAGAACAACGTTAGAACAGCCATTGTTCTTTCGAGCCCGTTGAAAAGAGACGGTTCTCACCCTTCTCCCTTGTTGTTCAGAAGAGAACAACATTAGAACAGCCACTGTTCGTTCAAGCCCGTTGACAAGAAACGGTTCTCACCCCTTCCCCTGTTGTTCAGAAGAGAACAACGTTAGAACAGCCATTGTTCTTTTGAGCCCGTTCGCCAAGAAACGGTTCTCACCCTTCCCCCTTGTTGTTCAGAAGAGAACAACATTAGAACAGCCATTGTTCTTGAGCCCGTAGACAAGAGACGGTTCTCACCCCCCTGTTGTTCAGAAGAGAACAACGTAGAACAGCCATTGTTCTTCTAGCCGTTCGTCGAGAAACGGTTCTCATTCCCAAGACGCCACGTCAGGATCCTTTTATTTCCCCCCTTCGGCTGGAACTCGCCAGCGGACCGAAAATTCCTTCACGTCGACTTTCTCTGCACCACTAGTATAAAATTACGTAAGCCGAACGTTACCTTTGAGTATTTAACCCTTTTGTCAATTCTATCCTGTGCTTTAAATGGTTTAAGGAACCATCCCATCTCTTTAACTCTATATTTGTTTTACCTTTTTAAATCTTTTAATCCTCGGATTAGCCCGAGCCCCCACGACCCTTTCCATTCTCTGTTTATGTCAATATTTTCCGTTTTGTGTATTGTTGATAGTTATTATTAATAAAACTCTATTTTATTAATGATAGCAATATTATTATCCTTGAGCTCAGTTCCACTTCTTAAGCATATCGAAGATACATAATATCGGCCCACCAGACATCCACGCACTCTAAAGATAATTAAAGAAGTTCCCTCAACGAATAGTTATATATGGTATATCGTCGAGAGTCCATTCTACGACAAACACGGTTTTAGAAAAAAGCTCAGACCCGAAATCGCATTAGCCCTCATAACAGAGAAGATCACTGTTGCAAAGGTTTAGAAGAAATAATGTAGATGTTGTACTTAGAGACGTGGCCTCGGCCTTTGACAAGCTCTTGATGCCGGGCCTGAAAAATAAAATCTACGACCTTGGTATGGAGGACGGCATGGCAAAGATCTGTGCAGCTACCTCGATAATCGTAAGGCCATGGTCAGCATTAACGGCATCGAAGGAGAGCTCTTTAACCTAGAAGCATGGGTGCTACAGGGTGGATATTTGAGCCCCACGTTATACACGACCTCCCACATCCAGCCTACAAATTTTACCAATCCATACAACTGGCAGACGATGTCACACAGATCGTGACGAGCGACTTCCCTAATCCGAGAGATGTGGCCAACAGGACAGGATGAGAAATTGCTATAGTCAACAACTTTGAAAAGAGTAATAAAATGAAGATGAATATCGACAAGAGCAAAATGATTGCGATGGGACGCAGACGAACGAGGGAAGTTGTGGCGCAGGGTGTACCTTACCAGTACTCCACAGGTGGCAAGGCACTAGGCCTAAAAATAACAACAAATGGTTATAAAATACATTTCAAGGAGATTACCATAGCCGAAAAGGCGCTTCGATCTCTCTTCCAGTTTAGATTAATTTCACCGTCCAACAAAAGAAAATTATATTTAGCCCTAGTGAAACCGCTGCTCCTGTACCCTGTTATCCCCACACATACCATGAGTGATACAGCGCTAAGGGAAGCGCAGAAGGTACCGAACACGGCGCTGAGATTCATAGCAACGCCGTCTCCCCTCGGCGTTGCTGCATGCAGTAAACTATGTAGATCCGATTAACGTGACTTTACACCAGTGTGCAATCACTCTGTGGGATAAAATACATCAAATTATACCAGAAGAAATCACGAACCAATTAAGAATACCTGCACTTTAAGCAAGCGTTCAAAAGCAGCCAGCTAAAGATTCAAACAGATATAATACCAATTTATACCTAAGAAATAATATAAAGGAAGATAAAACATAATTTAACTAGACAATAATAAAAAAACAAGAAAAAGACAAATAGAACTCAAGAAAAGATCCATAGAGGACATGTTTTTATTTTTTTTAAAATCCGAAGTGGACACAAAATAGAAAATCTCTAATACATAATGAATAATTAAAAAGGAGTAAATTACAAAGTTTGAACAATTAAATAAAGTAATATAAAAAGACCTGAAGTTGACACATTAATAAGTTAAAGAATATAAAGAATCAAGAAGAGTAACTGCATTGGCAGTTATCCAAGATTAATTGAACTGCTAAACCAAAAACGAAAACAAAGGCATGAACGCTAAAGCATTTTTCATCAACAGAATCGATATAAATATTTAAAATTACTGAGCTTGCCAGACGACCTGGCACATACAACTCTCTCTCTCTTAATTACACATATTTCTATCTATCTTTTCTTTAACTATCCCCACATCAATTTCTCTTTAAACATCATTGATCTTTGGGATAATGCTTCCGTCAGAATACTCCGTCGCAGACTCCTTGCAAAAACCAGGATACGAGTAAATCTCGCCAGAAGCTTCTGATCAACTTTCAGCAGAAGCGACGTCAGTGGCTTTGGTACGCGATCACCTCACCTGGATCATGCGTCAGTGGCCACGTGTCTCATGGTTAGACGAGGCCACGTTCCAGTTGTTCTCGACCCGAAGCAACCTTAAGAGTCAGCAGGGGCCCAGGGGAGCAGTTGAATCGGGAGCGGATAGTGCCAACAATAAAGCATGGTGGCCGCTGTGTGATGGTTTGGGGCTGCATGTTAAGTTTAGGGACATGGATGTGCGAGCTCGAGAATTATGTGGTTCAATTCGAGATCTGCCAGACGCCACCCTGGAGGCATCTCGAAAAATGCCCTGAATGCGATTTTCAATCAAGATAAGGCCCCATGTCACAAGTCTCTGTCCAACATAGTGTTTCCTTGGCAACGATATCACGGTGATGGACTGGCTACCTGTCTCTGGATATGACCAGAAAGAGACCGTAAGCCGTCGTCAGCCAGCCCTCAATAATCAACTGAAGGTAGTCTTTACCGAAGAGTGGTCCATCATCACACCCCTCAGGTGTCGCACCCTCGTGGAGAGCATGCCTCGAAGTATAAATGCTCTCATCACTGTCAAAGGACTCTCGACACACAACTGAGCATCCTGTATCAGTTTGGTGTGGCTGTAAATTTCACAGAGCTTCACCTGCTTATTTTCTTCATGTTGATAATGTTATGTTTTGGCAAATTTTCTATTTTTAATTCTTGGTAATTTTGAGGGGCAAGATTTAAAACGAATGCAGATTTCTTTTTTTTACCCTCCTAACAAATTTTCGGACCTAAAGCTTTAAAATAATTAATCCTGAGGTAATTTTTTTTATATCTACCATTTATTACGTCCACGAGGAAATTTTTATATAAAATGTTTCTTATAATTAAGTAGTCATTAAATTTACTGAAATTAAAGTATTAAGGATAAGCAAAATTTCTTCGATTGGATCCAGTTATCTCAGGGTGTAGATCCAGGGCTAAAGAGATGTCCGTCAGACTACCTTAAAACAAGGAACGAGGTGAAACGTAAAATTCCGAGGGGCGAGTGGATAAATAGAATTAAGAATTTCAATTTCAACAAGGAAATTAATAATTAATTTCATCGTAATATTCTCTAAGCTTTTTTCCCGTGAATAAAATTTGAGTAAATTTATATTTCCTCGGGATAAATCTATTCACAATCTCAATACTAGCTTTTAAAAGATATCTGGTTGGTGCTTTCTCAGTAAGGAAACTTTTCCTATGCACAAATAAACTACAACACTTGAATTGAGCTTAAATAATCTGACACGAGGGAATAATATCTTGGGAAACGAGGCTAACCAGCTTCCATTTAAGAAACAATGGTAATTAAAAGAAAAAATTGATTGAAGGGCAAAAATAAATGAAGCAGCCTTCTGAAACGCGCAAATGAATGCCCCACGAAGCGAAAGGATTAAACGAACTCCCTTCTCCTACCCTGAATCGAACTTAACAAACATGAACTAAATAATCAAAAGTACGATCAATCCAGGGTCAGAATTAGGATATAATCTGACTAAAAATCATAAGTATCATTAGATTCTAACTTGAAAGTACACAACCTCAAAATAAAATCCCGATCTCACATCAAACCATATTTTCAACAGAATCAGGGGTACACCTTTACGAGATTAACACATTTTATTCTTAATACTAAATAGTGGTCTAAGATTAGCCATAATGGTTACTTTATTTGGTCATTACTTCATTTCTATAGCATTAAACATGCTACCTTACCCATACATTTAATAAGGTCCCAAAATGTTAATTTTTATGTTTCTTTACAGATATTCCCTAGTTCGACCTAGTCAGAGGAGGGGCGTCATACCACATCAGGCCTCACTCATGCCACGCGAAGTTGCCTTAAAGTTGGAAAGTAGAACTGCAAAGTCCTCAACGTATCTGATACCGTCCCTAAAACCATTATTCGTGTCTCGATCTCTCTCTTATATTGCGCGTTGTGATATCTACAGTATTTACAGTATTTAATTTGTAGGAGCTATTCTACCTCTCTTCTGATCGTATTACTACACTACAGCATTCTTGCTGCCCGGTGCTCTATTTATTTTAATGTATGTAATTCAATTCAGAATTATAGTAGTAACAGTGGAGTATTGAAATTGGTGGAAGGGAATAGTGTGTCATGAAAGCGCGGTTGCTATGACGACCTTGTGCAGTAGTCCAGACGGCGTCTCTCCCGCCCCCCCAAACTCAACACCATCGCACCTGCCCACGTCCCCTAACGATAGAGTCCCATCTGACGTCTCCAGTGAGGCTGACATTCATCGATCCAGTCTACCTGGGTCTATCAGCCACTCCCGCTCTCAAGAGCTCGATGATGTGCCCTTCTTCACAGTGGCGCGTTACCGCAACCCCACTGCACCCATGACCTACGAACTGGCCGCTGTTTCCCCTTTCGGAGTGTTGGAGTCCACTCCGGAAGCCCCTGAAGCCCTTCCCTCCATAGAGGACATCACTTCCCCATCTGGAGCCGGGGAAGCCCTCTATAATGGCTCCCTGGATCTAAGCCCGGTTTCCCCTGTGGAGTTGGCTTTCGGGAAAGTGAGCGAGTGCAACGGAGAATGGCTCGGGAAGTCATTTGATATCCCTCACTCGGCCTCTTTCACGTCGGGATTCACACCCCAATCCCGTGAGCGGCCATCTAAAGATGAAGTAGATTGGTCGGTTCCCGTTTCAGCTTACTACACGGCGGCTCCTCTCGGCAGTGACGGGCAAGATAATACTCCTGTTGGGTGCATCCACGCTGCCTCTGGGACTCTAACGCGCCTCTCAGAGGAGTCCACTCACCAACAAATGCGAGAGCAACCCAAAGTCAGATCATTCGACGATACTCCCGTGCGTGGCTGTGTTAGTTTCATGGTGCCAATGAGTTCGAAGCCACCCATACTCAGGCCCAAGCCTAGTCTCCGACCCAAGGAGAAGCTGCCCGTCAAAAGGAGGGTCTCTGTCCCTTTCCCCGACGTCGAGGTTGGTATGAAACCAAACAACTCAAGGACATTAATCAACCACCGAAAATCCATCGCAGTGGACTACACTGACTCCAAACCCAAAGCCTCGGAAGGTCGTGTACCAGAGGTTTACGGACGGCGAGGCACGGGCATCGAGCCTCCTGATAACAAAAATAAACCTACCAAAGATAATGACCTCAAGAAAGCAGAGGCGAATGGCGGGGACAAGAAGTTTGCAGTTTACGAGGATGCACGCGTCACAGACGCGGCAGAACGCCTGGAGAACGTCTCGCCGAGGTCGTCGAATGAACACACGCCTAGAACACCAATAACACCCCGTAACAAGTCCAGGTAAGAAAAATTACTGCGTTCTACCTTTCACAAAAACACCAAAGAAGTTAGGTTGAGTAGAAACTAACCAAATTTTATAATAAACCTTGTCTCAAACCAGTCTTCTTAATTGCATCATATGAGTTAACTATTATAATACAGGCTAATACCAATTAACATATGATTGACAAATTTAATATTAATTCACGAGCCATAAACAATAATTCTTAAATAAATTTAATTTTGATAGACTTTTCTTTAATATTTCTGGCTCTGTTATGGTTTATGCCATGATCAGATAAGGAATAAATTTGACATTGCATGAAAAGTTTCAAAGAAACCAGAATTTTCCTTTTGAACATCTTCCCTACCAAAGAATCTACATTCACTGGCTGTGAGGTCTTCATTCGAACTCTCGGCGCAGTAGACCAGAAAACTTTGCTCGAATATTTATTGTATAACTGTTTTATTCCCTCTATCGGGGCATAGGCAGGCATGCTGCAGCTGACTTATGGAGATTAGGTGCCCTTCACCCGCTAAAACCCGCAGGTTGATCGACAGCTATATATCTTAAACATAATTAGGCTGCCTCTATCTTGACCATCCTTTGCAGATATCTGATTGCAAACTTTCTGGCGAAGATGCTTTCGTTGATTTTTCTCTACCCCCCCCCCCCCCTCTCTTTCTTTCTGTTTCTCTTTTTTCTCTTCTCTTTTTCTGTCTCGTTCTCTCTTTCACACACTCTCTTTCGCTTTACCTTAAATTTCTTTATCTTACTTTATTTCTCTACTTTTTCTTTATTTCTTTCTCTTTATCTCTATCGCTTTTCCTGTCTTTCTCTCTCTTCCTCTCTTTATCTCTCTTTCTCTATCTTGTTCTCTCTCTCTCTTTCTCCCTCTATCCCCTTCTTAAATTTTAATACGTAAGCGGTAATAATCTGTTTATTGAACTCTCATACATACGCTAATAAATGTATTCCCTCAGCGTTTGCAACTGAGGGTTTATAAAGGAAGTGGTGAATTAAGAAGTAAAATTGTTTAGTAGTATAATTTACTGGGTACTTGGATCATATATTCAATGCCTCGCACATTTCTTTTACACCTAAGACAAGATGTAAACATCTTGCGGCGATGGAATACTTCCTATTAACAAACAACAAGCGTCAATTTATGTTCTCCTTGCTCCCGTCATCGCTTTAGGAGGCATTTAATCAAAGAAATGGCTGCAGAACGCGTGGTAACACATTACAGGAGCATCCGCTCGGCAGCCAGCCGCGAGACCCTTGAATTGTGAACCGAGAGACTGCCTGTCAGACTACGCGTACATACCACAACGGTAGTCGTTAAGTCTCGACCGTTTATGCGATTTACTCCATTCCGGCTTTCATTTGTGAGTAGACCGGAAGAGTCAAGCGTCAATTCTAACTTGTTGCCGGGCAAGAAGATCGGCAAGAATTAGGCTTCTTTCCTGTCCTGTAAGGACGATTAATGAAGAATTGCGAATCCCTTGCGTACGACTGTTCGAAGCAGTCTCTCCTTCAGAGTACTCTGGCTCTATAACCTTATCATATTCTTCCTTACCTTACCTTTACCACTTTTACAAACCTCTTTTCAAAACTGGTGAAGGTATTCTAAGAAAGCACTTGTTCCTTACCGAAACAAAGTGTGCTTGGCGGAGTTCTTGCTGCACTACTTACCAGGTATTATTTTAGTTTTTAAGAAATGTGTTCCACAAAGTTATTCTCAGTTGAACTTTAATTATTAATAATTTTGTTATTAAAGTATTCACTAATAACACTGTGTAACAAAATTTCACTTTTGTCTTGTCCTTGTCTTGTCATTTCCCTTTCCCAATAACAATCGACGGAGCCGCTTTCGGGCAGCTCCACGGAAAAAATGGAGGTCTCCCCCCCCCCACTGTGCTTTCGCAGGAGAACCTCCAAAACTCTTTAACCCGAGAGGCAGGCTTACTCCTCTTCTTTGTCTATGGGTGTAGGGGACTCCCCCTCACCCACTTGTCTGAAGGTGCCCTCGAGGGCCTCCCTCTTTCCAGCGGCAGTCCCCCGTTTACTTTCCAAGGGGACTGCCAAGAAAGCCAGCAGGTAGCCCATAACCGACTGCTCCCCATTGAAGTGGCTCGGTAGGGCAAACCCCTTTAGGGGGGAGAGGGAAGACAGGGCCAATCGGCCCCTTCCCTCGAAAGACCTGCTGGCTCGGATATTGACCTTAGCGGGGTCAAGACACGTGCCCCACACCCAATAACCCGACGAGTGACACCGCCAACAATGGAACCTAGGATGTCCTGTGGGGATGGTCAAATGGAGCCCCTCCCCCGATATAGAGATGGTCCTCGAGGAAACCCAGCCCCAGACGGTAGGACCTTCTATGGGGGCGAATCCGGGTTTGGCACCAAACACCGAACCCGAGTCCGCTCCTGTGCAAGGTCCTCCTCATACGCCTGGGGTCTCCAAGGCAGTACTGTGAGGAGAGGGATCTCGTCTTCCGGCTGGTGCCACTTCGACCGTCACGGCCTTCTCGATCTCGGAGAAGGACATTGCTGAGGCCGGTCCATCTGGCCTGGGGGCTCCTGCCGGCAGAGGAGAGAAGCCGCTTAATTACCCCGCCACCTCTCCTAAAAAGAAAAAAAAACAAGAAAAAGTAAAAGTCTCTGGGATTACTTTCCATCCGCGGGGGTTGCGGGGACGGATGGGTCTGGGGCCACTTCGGTAAGCGACAAAGCCATCATCGGCACGTCCGGTCCCTCTGCGCCTCCGGGTTCAAAGTCCCTGACTAAAACCAAAACTGCTAATGCGCAGATCAGAGCCTCGATTACATCGGGGCTCCTCATTCAGAGACTACCCGGCGTTTTCGAGCCCGCTGGCTTCAAACGCTTCCTGGTTATTCACTCCACTGATGGAGGCATGTTTGCTAATGGCAACATGATCCATCAAAGGAGAGCTTTATCTAGTGTGATTGATAGAGATCCGAAGGTGAACCGTTTCTCGGACAGGAGGCTTTTGGCGAATGCGTCGAATCCCTCCGAGGCGGCCATGATTAGTGCCTGTCGGACAGGATGGCACGCCAGTGAGTGTGACGCCGCACTCTGCCTTGATCTTTGTGAAAAGAGTAGTTTATGCGAGGGAACTCGTGGAGTACTCCATAGATGACATAACCTTAGAGCTGGCTGACCATGGGGCGGTCAAGGTCGAACGTGTGATGAGAAAACAGGGAGGGGCCCGAGACCCACCCCTACACTCTGCGTCACGTTAAAACTGTGACAAGCTCCCTGAGTCTGTGCGTTCTGGTTAGTATCGCTACCGCTAGAAGGCATTCGTGCCACTACCGCGGAGGTGCTATTACTGTCACCACTTTGGCGAGACTAATCGCTCCTGTCGACGTGCAAAGTCGGGGTTACCCGAAATCTCTCTTAAGTTGCTCCAAGGCCGCACACGATAAGTCCAAATCTTGTGTGGCTTAGTGTGTCAAATGCGGGGAGTCGTATCCCTCTTATTCGAAGCAATGTGGTGAGTATCTCTTTGAGAAGGAAACACTGGCCATTCAGGCTCAGGATCTCTCTCATTTCGCGGGGCTAAGGACTTGGTCATGGCGCGCCCGGCTCTTCCCGGGACGCCCTATGCCGCACACACCTACCGCATGCCTACCACACTCAGTGGTAGACTGGGTGGCTCGGGAACAATGGATCCTCGAAAAGTGGGTCCCCCGCCTGCTGAAGCCGCCCTGCTCGCCTAAGGTTTCGAAGCGGATGGAGGAAAAGATTCGCATAGTAAGCCCAACCTCTCCCAATAAGTCCTCGAAGGCGAGAGTGCCTTCAGTGCCCTGCCTGGACAACAGCGCCCAGAGATCTACCTCCGGGAAGCATCCGGCCATTCCCGGGCGAGGGGATGTGCGATTTACATCCGGCATGATGTCTCCGTTCTTCTCTTCGCTTTAGAGACTTCATTTCAGGAAATAACTGTGCAGCTGCACCTGGATAGGAGGTATAGTTATTTCCGCGTACATTCTACCGTCAGCTGACTTCGACGCGGGGGGCTTCCGCCGCATCGCAGCACGATTGCCGAGGCCCTTTCACTTGCTCGGAGATCTAAACGGAAGACACCCCCTCTGGAGAGACTACTCGATTAATCTCCGGGGTCAAGTCTTTGCCGTCCTGATCTACGAGTTTGTGATGGGTGTCCTAATGCGCAGGGGTTTACGCATCACTGCCCGAGAACCGCTTCATTTTCCTGCCTTGATCTATCTTTGTGCTCTCCGGATGCACACCCTGATTTTGGTTGGGGTGGTGGTCGATGACCTCCATGGTAGTGATCTCCTTTCCATTAATATATCATTTTCTGGGCCACTGCCGCCCAAGAGACCGCCCCGGTGGTGCTTGGCGCGGGCGCGGTGGTCTGCATTTCAGGAAATGACTGAATTCTCTATCTCAGTCAAGGAGATAAGGTTGTTGGATGAGACCGTTGAGTTCTTCTCCGGCAACCTCATCGCCGCAGGCCTTACTACTATTCTTAGAACGTCTGGCCGTTTTGCACGCCGACCATCCCACGGTGGTCGGCCGAGTGTGAGACGGCCCTCAAGCAGAAACGTTATGCCTACATGCGCTATAAGCGCCGCCCGAACGATTTCACTCTCGGTGAATTCCGTCGGGCTAGGTTCCGGGAGATTTTGAAGCACGCCCGCCGCTCTTCTTGGCGGGCATACGTGTCATCACTTAACTGGAAGACCCCTCTAGCAGAGGTGTGGAAGCGAGTTAAAAGGATTAGGGGCAAATTCTCGCAGGACCTCCTTCCCGTTTGCCAGGAGAATGGGGCGGCAATCTCGGACCCCGCGTCCATAGCGGAATCCTTCGCGACTGCTTTCTCCGCATTCTCTAGCCGTGATGCTGCGCCGCCAACATTCAATGCACCTCTTAATGTCGCGGAAAACCGCCGACTATACTTTACCTCCAGAGGCGGAGAACCCTTCAATGACGGGTTAACTCTAAGCGAGTTACGTTCCGCTCTCGCTTCGTGCGAGGACACTGCCCCTGATCCGAACGATGTCCCTTGCGACATGCTTCGACACCTGGGTGAGCGAGGCCTATCTGTTAGATTTGTTTAATAGGATTCCTTTTCAAGGAATGAACAGGAAGCAGGACATACATTGCATTTAATAGTATAGGGGGGGATTAGACTACCCGCCTCTAAACCCTAATTGGTGGGTACAAAACACTGAAACAACTTTATTAGAGATTTTATGTATATAGTCACAATGTGGTCTAGCATGAACAAACCAGAGCCAAGGTTGAAATTTGGGAACTCGTTGATGGAGATACATTCTAATATATTTCTCGAGATATAATTATTGCATTTTATGACTGGTTTGGCTCTGTTCCATTTAATGTTATGGGTGAGATTGTACATATAAAAAAGCGCAGATTGATCACTGTGATTACGTACATTGGCTTGATGTTGCTTAACCCGGACATCTAGTTCTTTTCCGGTTTGTCCATAATAACATTTTTGGCAGTTGTTGCAGCCTATCGAATAAACGATGCCAGGTCGAGGGGGTGAATTTTTGACAAGCATGCTATAAATTGTAGTCTCGCACTTAAAAATATCATTTACGTTCAGAGGCCTAAATAAACGAGGTAATTTAATGAAAATATGGTTATAGGGTAAAACATTAGTTTGATAATAGTAACGCTTAGCAGACTTATAACAATTGTCGAGAAAGTACAGAGGGTAGCACAAATTTATCCCTATTTTATAGATATTCTTTGTCTAGATATTCTGGTGAGACAATTCTAAGGGCACCCAAAAACATAGAGGAGAGAATTGTCTCACTAGATTTCCTAGACAATATTTGATATGTACGTTAAATTAGATGCTGCTTTCCATCTGATCCAAACAAATTAAATTTGTTTTCGTCACTGAAATACACTCCCATTTTTCAACACTCCATAGGAGCAGCTAAATGGCAAACCTAGCCGCTTTATTGTTTTTACTTATGAGTGGTTTATTAGCAATGGAGCGTGCTACGAATCCCATCTCTTCCAAGGAAGGTGAAACACATTCAGGTTATCGGCAAATTAACGTGAAATACCGGTTTTTGTCTCAAGTTCTCCATTAATTACATATGTTGCATTGTAGGATCTTCCCGAAGAGTGTTTTTCAAAGGAAAATTAATTTCTTAGTCGAATTGCATATCCCAGTATTCTTATCGAGCTGTATTATAATAATAATAATAATAAGTATTTATAATGCGCACTTCACGGCTGTTAGGCCTCACAGAGCGTGGGTTGTGTAGCGAGTGTAGAGAAAGTTTAGAGGGAAGAGAAGGCAATTCTGAAGAGATGAGTCTTCAGGAGACGTTTAAAAGTAGCAAGGGGGGGAGAGGATCGGACTTCGGCAGGAAGGGCATTCCAGAGTCTAGGAGCACAAAATGAGAAGGATCGGCCACCCATCGAGCAGAGGACAGAACGAGGAGTGTTCAGGAAGGAAGCAAGCTTAGCCGGAGTGCCCGAGAAGTTTGACGAAGGGAAAGGGCAGACGAGAGATAAGGTGGAGCCTCGAGGTTTAGGGCTTTGTAGGTGATGAGAAGAATTTTATAGTGGGTACGGAAGTGAATAGGTAACCAGTGTAGCTCCTGTAACAGAGACAACGAAGAAGAGAACCGGGGTCGGCGAAGGAGGAGCCGAGCAGCATAGGTTTGAACTAGTTGTAAGGGGAGAAGTGACGAAGAAGGGAGATTCACTAGAAGAGAATTACAGCAGTCTAAGCGTGAGGTGACGAAGGCATGAATAGCAGTCTGAAGGCTTCGTCGATCAAAATGGGATCGAACACGTGAAAGTTGCGAAGGAAACCGAGGGAAGACTTACACTTTTTGATCGATGGTAGTTCCTCTAAATGTTAGGCAGTGGCATTCCTTAACATTTTCCACTAGAAAACCTCCCTCTGCGAAGGATTTGTCGACCCTAACTCGTCTCGCCATCCTAAAAAAAATTATTAATACCATCAGTAGCAGTCCAGCATGCACGTGGAACAGTGTTGTCACACATAACGGTACACATTTTTACGTGTTAAGTGAAGGTTAATAATTTATTGATCTCTAGTTTTAGATGCCTAATTTCTTCAAATATACATTTCTTTCCTCAACATTTTTGATCCGCTGTTTTATGAAATGAAATTGCCATGATTTTTTAACCGGTGACATTTCTTTCTGATAACAAAACCATCATAGTTGGCCAAGGTAAATAATAAAATTCCCTTTGCTTACTATAGACGCGGTATTTAGGGCTTGATAATTATTCCAAAGTGGGCATGTAGCTATAAAGAATGCTATGATATGAATACGCTAAAAAATACTGAACACGCTGATAAAAATGACAAAATAAAGCGGTGTAAGAACTGAAATTATTTATTTCTGGAATTTAAATAGTTATAACTTTTACTCACAATGTTCTACATGTTTGTTAGCAGTATGTTATATACTATATACTCATTTAATCTATTAATTTATAGTTCCACCATATATATATATATATATATATATATATATATATATATATATATATATACACGTTATGTAACAAGCAATTGTGCCTTACATATCAGATTCCGTGTATCCTCATACTTTAATGTGAGAAAACTTGATGTGATAGCATCAAGTGAGGGAAAGGCTTATGAAAGAGGTGGATACAGAAAGGACAGGAAAGTGAAAAGGGTTGACAAAGAAGAGGAAAACTTGTCAAATGTTAGAAAGCAACAATTGTTTTTTAGGACCCCATCTGGCGACTGCCTACTTGGGCATAAGTGGCCGTACTTACTAGAGCCTACGAGTAGGCGATATTAAAAATCAAATAACAAGTAAATACTAGGTAACAAGATAAAAATATCATAGGTTAAAAACAAAACAAAGCAAAAAGGTAACACGAAGGAAGCGCGCTCCAGGGTCGGGGGTAGGCCCGCCTCCCCACGGCGCTAAGGGGCGCGGCGATTTGCCATCCTGGCCGCCGTGCTGACGTGACTCAGCACCCCGTCCGATCCCAACTTAGCCTCTTCTCCTTCCTTCAGAACACTTGTGTTTCCCTCCTGTTTCCTCGCTTTTCATACACCCTCTCCCACATCTTTCTCTTATCAACCTCTAATTTTACAGGGTAGATGCTGACCTTCTTCTCAGCCAACCGCAGATCGGGGGTGAGGTGGGAGGGGACAATGTTACCTAACCCTTGAGCTCCGGTTTGGGATGGTGGATTTTTAACAACCTGCTTCATCCCCTCTATAACTCTTCAACCGGAAAGGAGGCATACTTCTCTCCAGTGCCCATGAGTGCAGGGGACTGCCCCTCACCCCCTTCCTTGGAGTCACCACGTGACTCCATGTCAAATCTGGCAGTCCCGCCTTTGCTTTCACAGGGGACTGCCAGGAAAGCCAGCAGGTAGCCCATAACCGGCCACTCCCAGTTGAAGGGGCTCGGTAGGGGGAGAGGGAAGAAAGGCCCCATCTGCCGCTTCCCTCTAAAGACCTGCTAGCCCAAATATTAAATCTAGCGGGGGTGAAGGCCTATGCTCCCTCAAAGCACATGCTCAAAACTGACATGACCTGTGATGTCATGGAGGGGGATGGCCAAATGGAGGCCCCCCCCCCCCCTGAGATAAACATGCTCCCTGATGCAGCCCAGCCTCAGAAGGTGGGGCCTTCCGTTGAGGCAGATTCGTGCTCGACATCAAACACAGCCCGATTCCGCTCGTGTGCGGGGCCCTCGCCAGAAGGGTCGGGCTGCTAAGACATCACAAGCAGTGGAGGGATCCCCTCCTCCAGTCGGTGCCTCCACGACTACTGGGACCTTCGCCATCTCGACGAAGGACCTTGCAGAGGCCGGCACATCTGGCCTGGTAGCTCTTGCTGGGGGAGGGGAGAAGTAGGTCCATTCCCCGCCCTCCACTTCTAAAAAGAAAAAGACTAATAAAATAAAGATCAAAAAGACTTGGGGCTCAACCTCCCCCAATAAGTCCTCGAAGGCGACAGCGCCTTCAGCGCTTTGTCCGGCCAACAATGCCCGGGGTTCTGTCTCCGAGAAGCGTACGGCCATACCGTGAAGGTCTTCTCTTCGAAGAGGGCCCCTGCTTCTCCTCTGAGCTAGGTTTGGATGGCATATTCCTTGAATGGATTTGCCGTGGACTCCGGGCCAACTGGGAGGAGCTGCGGAGGCTCGCCTCGTTCCGTTCCCCGTTAGCTATCTTTTGGCAGAAGACCATCCTAGGCGCGTGCTCCCTGCCTGCCCTCCCCGGGCATAAGGGTTTTGCGATTCCACCCTTACGAGATGGGGACCAGGATGGGGATACTCGGTCTACACTTGGCATCATGTCTCCGTTTTTCTTTTCCCTTTAGATACCTCCTTTCAGGCAGTGGCTGTACAGCTCCACCTGGATAGGAGGTATACTGTTATTTCTGCATACATTCCACCGTCAGCTGACTTCGATGCGGGGGCCTTCCGCCGCGTCGTGGCACGGTTGATGAGGCCCTTTCTCTTGCTTGGAGTTCTGAAGGGCAGACATCCTCTCTGCAGAGATACTCAATAAATCACACGGGACAAATCATTGACCATCTGATCGAAGAGCTTGTGATGGGTGTCCTAAATGTTGACGAGTTTGCGCATCAGTGCCCGAGAACCGCTTCATTTTCTTGCATTTATCTATCTCTGTGCTCTCCGGATGCACAGACTGATTTTGATTGGGGGGTCTATGACCTCTATGGTTGTGATCTCTTCCCCAGGTGCTTGGCGCATGCGCAGGGGCCTGCATTTCAGGAAATGACTGAATTCTCTATCTCAGTCGAGGAGTTTAAGTCGGTAGATGAGGCCGTTGAGTTCTTCTCCGGCAAACTCATCACCGCAAGCCTGACTACTATTCCCAGAACGTCTGGCGGTTTTGCACGCAGAGTGTAAGATGGTATTCAAACACAAGCGTTATGCCTGCATGCGCTATAAGCGCCACCCGAACGAATTCACTGTCGCTGAATTTCGTTGGACTAGGGCTAGGTTCCAGTCTATTTCGAAGCACGCCCGCCGCTTTTCTTAGTGGGCATACCTGTCTTCACTTAACGGGAAGACCCCTCTAGCAGAGGCGTGGAAGCGAATCAAAAGGATTCGGGGCAAGTTCTCGCAGGACCCAGCCCCTCTTGTTCTTCACGGAAATGGGACCGCAATCTCGGACCCCGCGTCCGTGGCAGAATCATTCGTGACCGCTTTCTCCACATTCTCTAGCCAGGATGCTGCTCCGCCAGCCCTTAGTGCACGTCGTTATCTCGCGCAAGTTCGCCAACTGGACTTTACCTACAGAGGCGGAGAACCCTTCAATGACAGGTTACTTTGAGTGAGTTGCGTTCCGTTCTTGCTTGGTGCACGGACATCGCCCATGATACGGACGATGTCCCGTACGCCATGCTTCGACACCTGGGTGAGAGAGGCATGGCCTTTCTCTTAGATTTGTTTAGCAGGATCTGAGGGGAGGGTCTCCTCCCAGATTCATGGCAAATCGTTACAGTGCTTGGCTTTCACAAACCCGACATAGATCACTCTACTCCGGCCGGTTTTCGCCCATTCTCTATAAACTCTTGTTGATGAAGAATTTTTAAAATATTAGATTAGCCTTTTTTCTGGACAGCGGCGGCCATCTGTCTTCTGCATAGTGCGGCTTCCGCAAGCTCCACTCCACGTCGGATGCTCTGTTCTGCCTGGAAAATGCCGTCTGCAAGGCCTTCTTTCGTAGACAGCACTACGCCACGTTGTTTTTTGATCTGGAGAAGGCCTATGATACCGCATGGCTATACGGGATCATGGAGACTCTCCACACGATGGGGGTGAGGGGACGCCTCTGAATGTTTATATCTGAATTTTTGCGAGATCATCGATTCCGCGTACGGGTGGGGGGAGCCCTCTCCGGCCCAAAGGAGCAGGAAGAGGGTGTCCCGCAGGGAATTGTCTCCAGTGTCGCACTCTTTGTCTTGAGCATCAACGGCATCACCTCAGTGCTTCCGGAAGATGTTCTAGCTACGCTCTACGTGGACAACCTTCCGATCTCTTTTGGCGCGGCCAAGATACCAATTCTGGAGCGTCGACTCCAACAGGCATTGAACCGCGTCTCTCGCCATGCCGGTTTTCCCTGGCCAAACCTAAGGTGGTTCACTTCTGCCGCCATCCACGGTTCCACCCTGGCCCAGAATTGTTTCTTAATGGGGTACGCCTGGAAGTGGTTGAATCGTACAGTTTCTTTGGTCTTGTATCTAACCGAAGCCTCACCTGGGAGGCTCATATTCGCAGCCTTAGGGTCTTTTGTACCTGCGCAATGGATATTCTCCGTTCCGTGACGTTTAGCGCTTGGGGCGCTGATAGAGCTACTGCCCTACTTTTTTACCGATCCTTTGTCCGTTCGAAACTCGACTAATGATGCGGGCTTTATGCATCAGCAGCCGAGCGTGTATTGCGGAAGGTGGACTCGGTCTACCACACCGGCCTTCGCTTGGCGACCGGTGCCTTCCGCACTTCCCACATTGAGAGCCTTCTAGTCGATCTGGAGAGGTGCCACTCGCTCAACGCCGCGTACAGTGCATCATTCGCCTCTATGCGCAAGCTTGGCGCCTCCCTCAGTCGCCAACAGCTCTCTCTGCATCCACATCTGATTTTGATGTTTCCTATGTCGCCGAGAGACGCCAGTCATGCCCTAAGCCCTTTGGGTTTAGGGCCAGGAAACTCCTTCGAGAGCTAGATATAGCTCTGGCACCGGTGGCGCCCCTGGTTCTGCCCAGGACGCCACCCTGGAGGGTACCACATTTGGCTATTTGTCGCCACGCCTCTGCTTTCACGGCGCCGGGAGTATTGCGTTCGACCTTTTTGGAGCACACCTCGTGTCACGCAGGAACCGTGCCCGTGTATACGGATGGCTCTTAAGTCTCAAGAGGGGGTCGGCTTCCACGCGGTATCCCCTCTGTTTGAAGTCAGCGGGTCTCTACCAGACGCTGCGTCTGTCTTCTCGGCCAAGCTGGTAGCAATACACCACTCGGTACGGGAGATTACGCGACGTGCCCGGTTCGGAGACCGGATTGTGATCTATAGCGACTCACAAAGCGCCCTGAGTGCTCTTGGGGCATTAGAATCTCCGCATTCCCTGGTTCGCGATATCCGTGACGCCACGGTTTTGGCGGCGAGCCGGGCAGATGTCGAGATTATCTTCTGCTGGGTTCCTGGACATGTAGGAATTGCGGGGAATGAGGGCGCCAAAGAGTCCGCGAGGACTCTGCGACCGGACCAGCGTTTCCCTCAGACAAACTACATGGCAGGAATACGGGCAGCTCTTCGAACTGCTTGGCAAAGAAGATGGGAGACGGTCGAAGGGAACTTAAAGTTGCGTGCCATTGCGCCGCGACCGTTCCCATGGACCCCACCCAATGCCGCGACGGCTCCAGGTCGCTTTCTGTCGTCTCCGAATCGAGCACACTCGTGTGACGCATCACTATCTGATGGAGCGCACGCCAGTGCCCTATTACGACGACTGCGTCGTCCCCCAGACTGTTCGGCACATTCTTGTCGAATGTCCCAGTCTGGGTGATCTTCGCGCATGATACCTGTCCCAATACTGGGATGGGCGGGGTCGCTACCGCCTGTCCCTTGTACTCGGGACGAGTGCGTGCACATTGATAGGTTGACTTGTAGACTTTTGTGGGTTGGCCGGCCTCCTCCCTTTTATTTAATTAGTTATTTTTGTTTTCTTTATAGGTCGCACATTTTTGCTCGTTGCCTTTTTCTTTTTTTTTCTTTTTACTGTTCAGGATATTTTCTGTGTTTTTGAATCTTCTTTTAAAGTAGGTTAGTACCACGCAGTTTTTAATACGGCAACTAATGCCGAAGTAGGCAGTCGCCAGATGACCTCTTAAAAAATATCCCCAGGGCGCAGGAGCCTGCAACCCACAACAAACAGTCGAGCGCACTAATGAAGGCGCTAAGTAGTTCGCCAGGACTAGGCAATCAGACCAGCGTTTCGCTCTTCCTCACACCAAATACATGGCAGGAATCATGGCATCCGTCCAGGCATTTTGAAAAAGAAGATGGAGACTACCGAGGGAAAATTAAATATGTGTTTCATTACGCTGCACCCGTTCCCATCCACTTACCCCTGCAATGCCCTAACGTCCTTAGGTCACTTTCTGTTGTTTTAGAATTGAGCACACTCACAGAACGCACCGTCATTTGATAGATCTCAACCCCCCCCTGTATCTTATTGCGACGACTGCGTGTTTCCAGTCTTGGTTGACACATTCTTATGTAATGTCCCAGTCAGTCTGGATAATCTTCGCGTAAGTTACCTCTCCCTATACCTGGACGATTTGGGTTATTACCACTTCTCTCTCGTACTCAAGACGTGTTCGTGTGCATATATTTGCTGACTATTTTTATGTTTGGCTGAGGCTGTCCTTTTCCATTTTATTTAACTCTCTTTGGTATTGATCGCACGATCCTGCCCCAGGGGGAGACGGGACTCGCCCTAACGCCGGAGCTAGTTTCCTTCTTCTTACCTACTTTAGTTTTTTTTTTGTTCGACTTGGTTTTGGGTGTTTTTATATATATATTTGTTTGGTATTTTTATATAGCTTAATGGATTCCAAGGTTGAAGGATTTGCGAAATTTAAGCCTCGTCTAAGCAATCCAAAAGAGATAATATTCATGGACCGGGTCCCGAATACCTTCCACGACGAAACGCCATAAGAAAAGTAAAAAATGTAAATGGGGAAATTTCGGATTGTAGGAATTCGTTTAGTTCCATTGATCGAACGCAGCGAGGCAATCAAATCCCTTCCCCCGACTGTGCTAAAAAAGATTCGAATTTAGGTGGCTGCAACTTTTCTCCCGACGAACTAAGTCAGCCCATTTAGACGTGGTGTCCCATATTAAGGTGCACCTATCCCATTCCCATTAAAGTCACTGTATATAAATTTATTGACTCCTTCCTTTTTTTCCCCATTTGAGTTGTGGAGAGAATCAAAAGCTTCCAATCTCGTTCGGTGATTTTGTTTTCTAACCTCTCCTAAGTTGCAAACATAAAATCCATCAGAAGAATCCTGTTTCCTTTTACTTTTACATCTACCCACTTGAGCGAAGCGAAGCCACATCGGATCTGGTTAGTCAGTGAAAGGGGTATTGATTGGGGTCGACTTTGAGGCCCTCGCCGTATGCGCTATGGACGTGTGGTTGGATGCCGCGTTAAACAGGTCACCACCCTAAAAGGCCTTGAAAAAAAGTTACTGCTAAAACTAGTCATGAAAACATTGAAATTTTGGATCACCTTAAAGATACTCCAGAGTTTCTTGAAGAAACAACAGGAAGAACAAATAAAGGAGACTGCCCCTGCACTGTCGATCTTTCTTTAGCCTGCCAAGGAGGGTATGGAGGAGTTTTGGAATGACCCAATTCTTCAGTCTCCTTCCCTCCGAGGACTGGAAAGTGATCCTTTATGCAGATAGGACCTCATAAACGGGGAATGCTAATTCACTTCCATTCTAAGGTCTCACGAATGGGTTCCGGGTAACCGTTCCTTTCAGAACTATTACAATCCGAAACCATTTGGTCTTCTTTGTTATCTTTACTCGCTTTCTTCCAAGTTTCCAAACATATATTACTATATCTCGTTCTGAATTCCCGCGGCAGTCTCAAACTAATTTTGAGTCTACCAGTGCTTTATTTCTTACGACATTCCCATTTATCCTGTATTTTTTTTACTTTGTTTACAAGCTCCATCCCAACTATTTTCTTGGTCTGATGCTAATTTTGCAGGTTGATCGCCGACCTTACTGCGGGAGATGCCCTCGGTGCTAATACGAGTGAAATTCGAGGCGAAAGAAGAGGTGTGTATTCTTTGACCACTAAAAACTGAACAAAAATCACAAATGACATAATCTAAGAAGCAGTATGTTCCGAGCAGCGGATCAGTTCACGAACTAAGACCAAACTTCGAATTCCGCGAAGCCAAAGGAATGCCCCTCCCCTCCCCAATTGCCTAACTCGACACGCAGGCCTTCCTATTCAGCTACTTTTAATGTCACTACTTAGACATGCACTCGACTTCTGGGAAATAAAGAAGGTATAATTCACTTAGGTTAATAATAGAGAAGTGCGGATAATAAGACCTCGTAATAGAGTCCTGTTCTAATGTAGTTGTTTTTCTCTACATTTTCGTTTACCTCTTCCTCCCAGTAGCCTCAGAACAACTTCAGGTTTAGGATAAAAAAAAAATATATGTATAATAATAATAATAATAAATACACTAAAGCCCCCCTCATTTATTTTGAAATTAATTCTTCTGAGAACATAGAAATTACTAATAGTTTGTCAAGAAATTATTGTTTTTAGAAGGCAAAAATGGTTCTTAAAGTTGATTAAATTGTTTTAAATTTACTGCAAACAGCTAGCAATTCCTAGGCCTTTTTATGTTAGTGAAGGCAATATAAAGTAGACCAGAAGAGTGTTTGGGTTCCACATGAACTGTCTGGAGGACAACGTTTACAACGTATGAATATTGCTTTATCTTTTTGGCTCGAAATGGCCGTGAGACATTTCGGGCCTAATAGTAGGCTATATAAAAATACAAAACAAATTATTACGGGAGATGTATAGTTCCTTGCAGCAATAGTGAACGCATATTGTCACTGCAGATCTACAGAGGGGTGGCCCCATAAGGAGCGGGGCGACTTGCCCTCGTAGTCCGCCGTGCTGACGGGACTCAGCGCCCCGTCCAGCAACAGCTTAGCCTCTTCTCCTCATTTCTGACAGCCTCTGTTTTTACCCTACTTCCTCACTTTTCCTACAACGTCTTCCACAACTTTCTCTGGTCGGCCTCTAATTTCACAGGGTAGATGACGACCAGCTTCATTCCTCTCAACGAACTATCCCGGACCAGGGCTGAGGGGGTAGGGGACAACGTTCCCTCAGCCGTGAGCTCCGATCTGGGGTGGTGTTTTATTAACAATTTGTCTAATCCCCACCCACACCTTTCTCACATCCCCTTTCTTTCTCCTTCACTATCTATCCATTTTACGCCGAGCCTAAGGTGGAGCCGCCATGCCGATGGGCTGCCAGGCCATTAGGCGGGAGGAGTGGCTTCAAATGGCGTTTGCTTTCCATATCACTAATAAGGTCACCATGCCCAATAATGAGAATATAAAGAAACAAATCCCCCTCCTTTTCCCCTTCACCAGCGACGGAGCCGCCTTCGGGCAGCTCCACCGAAAAGATAGAGGTCTCCATCCCCCTTGTGTGCTTTTGCAGGGGAACCTCCAAATTTCTTCAACCGTAGAGGAGGCTTACTCCTTTCCTTTGCTTACGGGTGTAGGGGACTCCCCCTCACCCCCTTCTCTGGAACTGCCTTTCTCCAGCGACAGTCCCGCTTTACTTTCTAAGGGCACTGCCAAGAAAGGCAGGCGGCCCATAATTGACCACTCCTGGTAGGAGCGACTCAATAGGGCCAACGTTCTTAAGGAAGCAAGTGATAGCTTGGCCCGTAGCCCCTGCCCCTTAATGTCCTGCATAATTGAGCGATCGGCTTGCTAGAGGGCAGTATATCTGCCCACTTCTCTCTCCCGACGGATGCCGGTTTGCCGGCCAAAGACGAAATGACAAAAAGCACCTCAAATTGGACTCGTGATGTCTTAGGCGGGGATGGCCAAATGGAGCCCTCACCTCCCCCCCTGATATGAACATGGTCCTTGTGGCAACCCAGCCCCAGATTGTAGGATCTTCCATGAGGTCGAACACGGGCTAGGTGCTATGCACAGAACCCAGCTCCACCCCTGTGAGGGCTTCTCCTCATAGAGCGTGGGCACCCGAGGACTTACAAGGGGAGGTGGTATCTCCTTTCCCGGCCGGTACCCCTGTTACAGACAGAACCTTTTCCATTTCAGAGAAGGATCTTGGTGAGACTGGCCTCTGGCCTAAGGGCTCCTGTCGGTGGGTGTGGAAAAGCGGGCTCATTCCCCTTACCCCTCCCCTAAAAAGAAGAAATAAAAGACTCGGTGCACCTCTCCTTCCGCCTGTGCCGCGGGAACGGACAGCACCACTGCCGTTTAGAGAAGCGAGCAAGCCAAGATCGAAACGTCCGGCCCTGTTGCTCCCTTGAGTGTGAAGCTCAATACGAAGGCCAGAACTACGCAGAGCGCAGCCTCGATTACGTTGAAACCCCTAATTTAGAGGCTACCTGGCGTTTTCGAGCGCGCTGGCTTCGAACGCTTCCTCGATATTGGCTCCAAGGATGACAGCATGTTGGCTAAGGTCAACATGATCAATGAGATGATAGCTCTAGCTATTGTGATTCACATAGAGCCGAAAGTGGCCCGTTTCTCGGACGGGGATTTCTGGCTAATGCGTCCAATCCCTCCGAAGCGGCCATGATTAGTGCTTTTCAGAAACTTGATGGCAATACTGTGAGTGTGACACATAACCCTACCATGAACTTCTTGAAAGTAGTTTATTTGAGGAAACTCGTGGACTACTCTATATATGACATCACCTTAGAGCTGGCCGACTATGCGGCTGTCAAGGTCGAACGCGTGATGAGAAAACAGGGAGGGGCCTCGAGACCAAGCCCTACACTCTTCGTCACGTTCGACTGTGACAATCTCCCTGAGTCGGTGCGTGCCGGTTGGTCTCGCTACTGGGTGAAGGCTTTCGTGCCACTGCTGCGGAGGTGCTACTACTGTAACCGCCATACTAATTGCTCCTGTAGACGCGCAAAGCAGGGTTACCCCAAGTCTGTGTAAATTGCTCCAAGGCTGCACACGATAAGTCCAAATCGTGTGTGTCAATTGCGGAGAGCCACACCTTGCTTCCTGGAAGCAATGTGGTGCATATCGCCTTGAGAAGGAAATCCTGGCCGTTCAGGCACAGGATCGTCTCTTATTTCGTGAAGCTAAGGACTTAGTCCTGGCACGCCCGGCGCTGCCTGGGACGTCCTATGCCTCAATGTTGAGAAAGACACCCTCTGCTCCTGGCCCTTCCAGGCCTACGAGCACGGTCGTTTCTGCGCCCATTCAGAACCCTTCTGCGGGTTCTACACAACCCGGGCGCTCCCCTCGTAGAGCTAGTGGCATAAAGGGTTCATACCCAGCCCTGGCTAAAACCAGGGCTCACCTCTCTTTCCCCAGCGTGACCATTTCGCGTAAGGCGAAACGGCCGTGCGCCTCCACCGAATCGTTAGACTCACAGGGGGCAACAGTCCTGAAATAGGTCGTGAGGCCATCTTCCGTGGTTCATAAAGCTGCTCCCGAAAGGAGGACAGCACGAAAGGAGCTTTGACTCCTTCGCCCACCTCCAGTGCTTGGCTTGGTGGCTCGGAGAAGGTAGATCCTTCAAAAGAGGGGACCCCCTGCCTACAAAGCAGCCCAGCTTGCATAAGGTTTCGAGGCAGAGTGAGGAAAATCCTCACATGGTGAGCCCAATCTCCCCTGATAAGTCCCCCGAGGGCCCCTGCATCTCCTCCGAGCTAGGCCTGGGGGAAATATTTATGAAATTGTAGAACTTTTAATAATTGCCTTGCGCCAAGCTGCTCACCATCCAACCCCCGCAGCTCAGGCCAACCACGACAACGACAGGTACCATGTTAGAACTCGGAATGTTCTGCCATTCTAAAAACAAGCAACAGTCTTTTAGAACCTACAAACGATGGCCAAGTCTACCAATTAAAATGGATTACAACCAAAAACGATCCAAATATAGATACACCAAGGTAAACTGTCACAACTCATAGAGAACCTACCTCCCAACAATCAACCCCTAAACTCATATACACCATATATGCAAGAAAATATAGTGATTACTCGGTAAATACGCACGAGACCCAATCCCCACACTACGCACTAGAAGGCAGGAATTTTCGACCCGATGAATGCGCAAAGTAAGCTGGGAGCTCCGCTAGCATCCTCGGTAGGACACGTGCAACGCCCAGATTTGCCGAATACAGATCGAGGATGGGATCTGTATTGGTGGATTTCTCCACCAATGAAAACAGGTTACAACAAACCATTCTCGAGAAAAAGATCTTGACACAGCTATAGCAAGCTGTGGTAACACTGCTCCGGGTTCCGATGATATCCTGTATGTGAAGTTGCGTCATCTGAGTGAAAATGGAAGGTGCTTCCTCCTGGCCCTATACAACTGAATCGGGAGGGACAACTCGTTCCCTAATACATGGCGAACAGCTACGGTCTTAGCCTCCCGCAACCCTAGCAAAGCTCCAACTATTCCAAACAACTACCACCCAATTGCCTTAACATCTTACAAGTGCAAGGTCAAGGAAAAGATGGTCAGTGCACACCTAATGTGGTTGCTGGAGAAGGAATCACTCCTATATCCATTACAATGCGGATTCAGAAAGCTAACTCTACTACAGATGCTCTGATCCACCTAGAAACCGCAGTATCTACCATATTGACCAGGAAACGCCACCTAGTTGTTATTTTCTTCGACATAGAAAAAGATTGATACATCATGACACTAAAGCATTTTAAAGAGCTTGCAATGCTTGGGCTTACGTTGTCACCGGCCTATTCATTAAGAATTCTTTAAAGACTGTAGCATATACTCTATTCTCACAAGAAGGTGTTCCTTAGGGAAGCACACTGAGCGTGCCATTGTTCGTTAAAGGAATAAATGGCATAACAAAACACCTTCCCCAAGGAATATCAGCCGCCCTATACGTGGACGACTTCTCTATCTTATTGGAATGATTGGAGATGGCAACGATGCAACGCCACCTCCATCGTCCTATTAACAGTGCGACAAGGTGGGTATCTGCTAATGGCTATCGGTTTTCAAAAGAAAAGACGAAGACTGTCTACTTTTGCCGTCGTCGTGGCTGCGTCCAAACTATATTTATACTAACAAAGAATCGAAGGAGTAGAAAATATAAAATTTCTAGAACTCATCTTCAATAAAAAACTAACTTGGGAGTTCCGAATCCAAAAAGTGAAGACCTCAAGTCAAGCACAAAAGCTTCATTGTGTTACGAACAGCGTACAGGCATAACTGGGGAGCGGACAGAGAAACCATACTCCTGTATCGCTCACTGACTCACGCGAATCTGGACTATGGTTGCGAAATCTACTCTTCTGTCTCCGAAAGACGCCTCCAAAAGATTAATCCCATAGCAAATAACAACTTACAAAGAGCCAGATGGCCGTTTGAATCTTTTCCTATCCAAGGCCCCCTATGCATTACCGGAGAAATGCCCTTAGACCTCCGCAGAACGGAGATCACGTTAAGGCAATATGCCCATATCCAAAGACCACTGACATCACCAACTTCGGCAGCAGCTCTAAATGACCACCTAGTCCTCTTATTTGTTGAGCACACATCCATACAGCGCCCATTCGGGTTCAGAACGAGACAAAAAGAGAGGGCTTTGGAGTAAATCTAAACGTTCATCCACGTTCCCTACCCCGTAAGGGGCGCGGTGACGTGCAAAGTCGGGGTTACCCGAAGTCTGTAAGTTGCTTCAAGGCCACACATGATAAGTCCAAATAGTGTGTGGCCAAGTGTTTCACGTGCAGAGATCCACACCGTGCTTCTTCGAAGCAATGTGGTGCGTATCTCCGTGAGAAGAAAATCCTGACCGTTTGGGCCCAGGATCGGCTCTCATTTCGCAAAGCTAAGGAATTAGTCCTTGCACGCCCGGTACTGCCTGGGACCTCCTATGCCTCAATGTTGAGAAAGACACCCTCTACTTCTGGCCCATCGCCAACAATCACTGTCGTTTACGCACCGATTCGGAACCCTTCTGCGTGTTCTACCCACCCCGGGCGCTCCCCTAGTAGAGCTAGTGGCACAGAAGGTTCACACCCAACCACGGCTAAAACCAAAGCTCCCCTAATTTCCCCCAGCGTGACCGTTTCGCGTATGGTGAAAGGGCCGGGCACTCCCACCGAGTCGTTAGACTCAGAGGAGGCAACATCCCTGAAGTTGGTCGTGAGACAATCTCCCGACCACACCCAGTGGTAGGCTGGGTGGCTCGGAAACAGTGGATTTTCAAAAAGACGGGCCTCCTGCCACCAAAGCCGACCCGCTCGACTAAAGTTTCGAGGCGGAGTGAGGAAAAGTCTCGCATGGCGAGCCCAACCTCCCTCTATAAGTCGTCGAAAGCGACAGCGAATGTCCTGCAACAGCGCCCGGAGTTCTGCTTCCTGAAGGCGTACAACCATTTCCGTGAGGGTCTTCTCTTCGAGGAGGGCCCCTGCACCTCTTCCGAGCTAGGCCAGGAGGGCATATTCCTAAAATGGAATTACCGCGGAATCCGGGCTAACTAGTATGAGCGTCGAAGGCTCGTCTCCTCCCGTTCCTCGTTAGCTATATTTTTGCATGAGACCATGCTGGGCGCGTGCCTCCTGCCCACCCTCCAGGTGTATAACGGTTTTGTGATCCCACCACCAAGAGATGGGGACCGGGCGGGAAAATTTGCAGTAGCTGTGGAGTTGCACCTAAATAGTAGGTATACCGTTATTTCGGCGGACATTCCACCGTCAGCTGACTTCGACCCGGAGGAATTTCGCCTCGTCATGGCATGTTTGCCGAGGCCCTTTCTCTTGCCACGAGATTTGAACGGTAGACACCCCCTCTGGGCAGACTCCTCTATTAATTCCAGGGGCTAAGTCCTTACCGACCAGATCGATGATCTGGAGATAGTTGTCCTAAATGTGGATGAGTTTACGCATCACTGCCCGAGAACCGCTTCATTTTCCTGCCTTGATCTATCTTTGTGCTCTCCGGATTCACAGCCTGATTTTGGGTCGTTGACCTCCATGGTAGTGATCACTTTTCCATTCAAATATCATTTTCTGAGTGTTGCCGCCCGAGTGCCCGCCCCCGTGGTGATTGGCGCGGGCGCGTTGGTCCACATTTCATGAAATGACTGATTTCTCTATCTCTGCCGAAGAGTTTAGGTCGGTTAAAAACCGTCGAGTTCTTCTCCGGCAACCTCATTGCCGTGGACCTAACTACTATTCTTAAAAGATCTGGCCGCTTTGCACGCCGACCGCTCCCGTGGTGATCAGCGGAGTGTGAGACGGCCCTCAAACAGAAGGGCTGTCATGCCTACATGCGGTTTAAGCGCCGCCCGAACGATTTCACTGTCGCTGAATTTCGTCGCGCTAGGCCTAGGTACCGGTATACTTTGAAGCACGCCCACCGCTCTTCTGGGTGGGCATACGTGTCTCCACTTAATGGGAAGACCACTCTAGCAGAGATTTGGAAGGGAGTCAAAAGGGTTCGGCGCAATTGTCGCAAGACCCCCCTCTCGTTCTCCAGGATAATGGGACCGCAATCTCAGACCCCACGTCCGTGGCGGAATCCATCGCAACCACTTTGTCTTCACTCTCTAGCCGGAATGCTGCTCCGCCAGCATTCATGTGCGTTGTGATTTCGCGGAAGGCCGTCTACTGGACTTTACCTCCAGAGGAGTAGAACCCTTCAACGACAGGTTTACCATGAGTGAGTTGCGCTCCTCACACCGATTACATGGCATGAATACGGGCAGCTCCCCCGGCTGTTTGGCAAAGAAGATGGGAGGCGGTCGAAGGGAACCTAAAGTTGCGTAACAATGCGCTGCGTCTCTTCTAATGGACCTACCCCCCCAATGCCGCGACGGCTTCAGGTTGCTTTCTGCCCTCTCCGAATTATACACACTGGCGGGACGCACAGCCGTTTGATGGAGCCCTCGCCTGCACCATATTGTTATGACTCCGTTGTCCCCCAGACTGTTCGGCACATTCTTATTGAATGTACCAGTTTGTTAATCTTCGCGCACGCTACCCGTCCCGGTACCGGGATGAGCGGGATCGCTAGCGCTTGTCCCTTATACTCAGAATTTTTGGAGGAGGCTGGCCTCCTCGACCTTATTTAACTGGGGGGTTTTGTTGTTGTTGTAGGTTGCACATTCCTGCAACGCAGGAGCGTGCTTCTTGCTTGTTGCCGTTTTCCTTTTTTTATTATTATTTTTGTTGTTGTTTTCATATTGTTATTTTAATGTATCCTATTCCTATGCTGTCGTAAGTACGGCAACTTATGACCAATTAGATTGTCGCCAGATGTGCTCCTAAATTAAAAAAAAAAGAAAATTTATCCTACCGCATTACTTTTTCATCGATCCTCTGTTCGTTCGAAGCTCGACTACGGATTCGAGTTACATGCATCTGCAACCGAGCGTGTATTGCAGAAGGTGGACTCGATCCACCACACCGGCTTTCGACTGGTGACCCGTGCCTTCCGCACTTTCCTTATTGAGAGTCTACTTGTCGAGGCTGGTTAGATGCCCCTCATTCTGCACCATGCACAGTGGATTAATTATTCGCCTGTATGTGTGAACCCGGCGCCTCCCTCACTCTCCAACAGCTGTCACTGCATTTGCAGATGATCGCGACGGTGATTATGCAGCCCAGAAACGCCATTTATATCCTGAGCCATCCGAATTGGACACACTCGCGGGACGCACCGCCATTTGATGAAGCGCTCGCCTGTGCCTTATTGCGACGACTGCTTTGTCCCCCGACCGTTTTGCACATTCTTATTGAATGTCTCATTCAAGGGGATCTTTGCGCATGCTACCTGTCCCGGTACAGGGATGAGCGGGGTCGCTACTGGGGTTCGTTCACACTGACTTTATGACTTTTTGGAGGACGTTGGCCTCCTCCACTTTTTTACCTGTTTTTTTGTTGTTGTTTTCTTTGTAGGCCACACGTCCTTTCGCTGGGTGGAGGTGGACCTGCCCTCGACGCCGTAGCGTGCTTCTTGCTTGTTGCCCTTTTCATTTTTTCATTATTATTGTTTATTTTTGTTTTCCTTTGCATATTGTTATTTTAATGTAGCCTAGTACTAGCCTGCTGTGAGTACGGCGAATTACGCCCAAGTAGGAGGTCGCCAGATGAGCTCGTAAAATTTAATAAAGAAAGAAATGTCGATTCCCTGTTGGTCATTCAAGATTGACCCACGGCTATTTGATGGAAGGGGGCCACCCCCCCGTCCCTATTATGAAGACTTTATCTTCCCCTTGACGATCAAACACCTTGTGGCCGAATGCTCGACATTCGGCAAATTAAGACCCCGGTACCTACCCATCGACGGTGGAGGGACCCTCCCCAGAGAGTGTGTCTCCCGTTCAGATCTCGTGGCAAGAGAAAAGGCCTCGGCCACCGTCCCATGACGAGGTGGATCAAAGTATTCATCCCAAAGCAGAATCATCCACTACATAGATAAAGAACTGACTCATAAAACTATGACTCTTCAACTCTTAGAATTAAAAAATATATATTTTACTAACCTCAGGCACATTTCATTATTATCATTCATGTCATTTCCATTTACATCGCCTACCCCTGCCATGCAAACTACATCACTATTCACGCAAACCCCATTACCACCCGTGCTTTTAACTTTTTAAATATTTTAAAATAAATAATTCTTGTTTACGGCGCGATCACTGTGCAGTGTGTGCCAAGGCACATTTTAACCTATTAATCAATCTTTCTATTGGTTAGGTGCCAATGACGTATAATTTTGATTTTTTTACAAAACTGAAATGCTTCATTTTTCTTTCCTATATTTTTTACAAACTCGAGTTATCAATTATAGAAACTGCTGGTCATTTTCATTTTGTTCAATTCGAGTTCACGTCAGGTGACTGAATTAACACTATTATTTTTTTTATCGTAAAACAAACTTAGATACTTTGTCTAAAATAATGTTCGAAAAATATATATCAAAGGAAATGCTTGGTGTTTTGTTTAGGGGTTAAAAAATCTATTATGTTAGGTAATTGAGTAACCAATTTTTTGGTATATTAGAAATATGCTTAATTTTTTATATAGTTACAGACAAAGGCACATACATCGATTCCACAGTGTACAATTCTAAATATATATATACAGTGCCCCGCAAAAGTTTACAACACACCATGGAAAACAGACGTTTATGTATTTGTAAGCACGATAGGTAAATGAAACTTTTATTACTGACAGGATAAGTATTCAAACAATATATTAAATCCTCAGGACCATACAAAAACATCAATATAGATTTTGTCGAAGAAATACAATTAATTAGTAACGCAAAAGTTTACAACACATATATCAAATCGTTTCTTAATATTTCGTTGCTAATAACAGCTTGCAGCCGCTTAGAGTAGTCTCCTAAGTACTTCTTACATGTGTTTGTGTTAATATTACTCCATTCCTCAATGCATATTTTCTTCAGTTCAGACTTGTTTGTTGGTTCTCTTTTTTGGATTCTGTCTGAGCTTTAGTTCCTTCCATAGATTTTCAATAGGGTTCGGATCTGGGGATTGACTAGGCTATTTTAGAACATTTACACTATTTGATCTAAACCAATTTTCTGTCAGTTTTGCTGTATGCTTTGGATCATTGTCTTTTTGAAAGATCCAATCCTGTTTCAATTTAAGAGAATGCACACTTGGACGTATATTTTTCTTCAAGATTCTTCTATAATGTTTTCCATTCATCCTTCCTTCTATGGTTTCTATATTTCCAACATCTGCGGCACTAAAACAACCCCAGATCATGATTGAGCCATCTCCATATTTTACTGTTGGGGTAGTGTTCTTCGGTGCACATTCGGTACCTTTCTTTCACCATACCCTCGAAGCTCCATTACGGCTGAACAGTTCTATCTTTGTCTCATCCGACCAAAGCACGTTGTCCCAAAACTCTGCAGGTTTACCAACAAACTCTTTTGCAAAATTCAAACGATCACGAACCTGTTTTCTTGTAAGAAGTTGGGTTTTCCTTGGAGACCGTGAGTAGATGCCCATGCTACTAAGGGATCGACTAATTGTGTCTTTACTCACTGTAACTCCACTCACTTCTAAGTCACGCTGAAGTTCTTTAAGAGTAACCTTGGGTGTCTTACTGACCTTTCTTACAAATAATCGCTCTACACGTTCTGTTTAATTTATTGTTTGAATACATATCCTGTCCGTAATAAAAGTTACATTTACCTATCGTGCTTACAAATATATAAATGTCTGTTTTTCATGGTGTGTTATAAACCTTTTCGGGGCACTGTATATATATATATATATATATATATATATATATATATATATATTTATTTATTTATTTATTTGTTGGTCGACTACCACAATACCGCAATAACGTAAATATCACTAAATCTAATTTATTTTAGTAGTAAATTTCTTATCTAGTATATTTTAAAAAAAATATATACTAAATATGTCATCTGCGATTAAATAATTTCAATGAAGGAAATTCATCTTAAAGTGTGACATGAGTATTTTGGGCAACTGTACATTGTCACACTCTTCTACATATTCAATGGTGTGAAGTCGTCATTTAGCATTTAGACTGAACTCATTCAGATAAACTCCGAACAAGAGGGAAGATTAGTGATATAACCAGTGCCATTTTTTTCATTCAGGGGTCTTCCTAGAGTGGACTTGAGGGTTTTTGCTCGTCTTCCTTTCTCTCCTTGGACATTGTGCCGTTTGTATGAAAAGGACTTAGATATAAAATATTCTTCTTGCTTGAGCTCATTAGTAGCATAACTATACTATGTTTATCACGAAAGATTGCCTGAGAGCGGAATTACAAAGTTCTTGAATGCCATTAATTTAAAAGAAAGTTGCAGCCAGTGCTCTTGTACTCACAACTGAATTTATGCGGGATGAGATTACCATGGGCAACGTTTGTTTTGTCAATATTTGAGACGACTTCCTACAAAGCAACTGTAATGATTATTTTGTATATAAATAAATTTAACCAAATAAAAATAGTCTTCCCAAGCGAAAAAGTAATAAGAAACCAAAAAAGTGGGCAAATCAGCCCATCGGCTGAAGCAATTACGTGTGCTAGAATAACAAATCAAAATCAAGCGGAAATAAATATATATTTAATTCGATGTGTTGAGGAAATCTTCGAAAGGAGATAAAGAAACTGCTTTGGCAAAGGACAGTGATCAAAAACATGAAAAATCTCCCTGATGTACTTAATATTTTGATATTCGAGTAGAGAATTAGATTTAATACAAAGACTCCACGAAAACATCTAAAATTACTGCATTAAGGATTGTTAAAGAAATTTGCAGTCAATAGTAACGTTGGAAATTTTATAGCTTAAAACTTTACTGACGAAACGAAAATAACAGGTTTATGATGAAATGCTTTTATTCCCATTTTCTTTTTCATTATTATGACACACTAATATTTGTTTCTATTTAGAGTTTATTATTATACTCGTAATTATGGAACATGCCTGGAAGCAAAATAACAAGAAAATTTCAGATTTTCAAAGAGGATGGATTGTGGATCAAACTGATGGTGGACTCTTTTAAAGATATGAGTATTTCTAAGAATCTGAAATTACTCCATGAAGGATTGGTAATGAAATTTACAGTCAATAGTACCCTTGAAAATTTACTGGCTTAAAATTTTACCAACAAAATGAAAACAGGAAGTAAAGTGTATAACATCACTAAAGTCGTGACCTGGTTTTCCTGGACCTTCTGAAGGATTTCTTTGTGTTGTCTGATGATTCATTGAGAACTAACCCTCCATGAAAAGCTTCTGAATTGGCAGAAAGATTCCAAATGAGCCCAAGAACAGCAGTAAATTAGCTCTACTCTCTTAGATATTATGGATGTGAAGCAATGAGGAAGCGTCATTTAGCTACATATTGCCAGTATTAAAGAAAAGGGAAGAGTGTGCTGAAGAAATGAGTGACAAGCCGTTGGAATTTCGGGACAGGCTAATTTTTCTGACGAATCAAGGTTTGGTCAATTTTCAGACAGTGGACAGGTATGGGTTTACAGATTACCTTCTCAAGAGTTTAACGTAAGCAAATTAAACCAATGTTGAAACATAGTGGCTTTTTTTTAGATGGTATTGCCTTGGCTCAATCAAGAGATAGAAAAGCTTGTTTTGTAATTAGTGGTGACTGTAATGCAAAGCATGAAGAATGGCTTAATTCTAATGTAACTGATCAGCATGGTAGGTCAGCTTATGAATTTTGCACTGCTGCTGATTTTCTCCAGATGATTAAAGAACCCACCTATATTTCAGGTAATAGACTAGATCTTGTGTACACAGATGCTCCAGCTGCTGTAGATGCAAAGGTCTGTGAAAATTTGGGGACATCTGATCATTGTTCCATTAGAATGGACATAGCTGTTAATCAGCATATCCCGAATGCCACGATCGAAAAAAAGGAGTTCGGCTTAAATCTCGAGCTGATTGGGTTGGTTGTGAAAAGAGTTGTCGAGCCTTGAATATTTCGGATGCAATATCTGACCCACATCTAATGGCTAAGGTGAATGATATGTTATCTACTGTTTTGGCCAGGCATGTTCCCAGTAGAATTATCAGGATTCGTACAAACGACCAGCCATGGTTTGATGAATCCTGTAGAAGAGCCTACCATGATAAGCAAACAAAATTTAATGTATGGAGGCGTAATCGGACGCGCGAAAACTTCGAGATCTTTGTTACCATCGGGCCAAGAGATTATATAATGATAATCTGAAGAGTAAGTTGGTAGAGATCAAACAGCCTCATTTGTGGTGGACTAAATTAAAATCTGCTATTTTTTACACTAACACTTCTACCATTCCACCACTACTTTTTCCAAATAGAAAGCAAGCAACTAGTGCAAAAGAAAAGGCAGAGTTACTCCATCGAGCTTTTGAAGCCAAGCAGTCAGTTGAGGGAGAGGTGACGCCCCCTTGTCGCGGGAAGAGAGCTTGTGTGGACCTTGGACTTTTCGAGCTATGTCGGCGGGGGTACCTCTTCTGGGTACCCCTGGTAGGGCTTCCCTTGTCGATTTGGTCGGAAACGAGGTTCCAGACTAAGTGCGTCATTCCTTCCTTTTTCTACTCTATCCCTCTCTTTTTTTTACTTTTATCCTATCTCCCACTCCTACAAAAAGAAAAAAAAAAGCCTACTCCTATCGTGTCACTCTTTCCCTTTCTTCTTCTATCTACCTATAAGGACCTGGCAGCTACCTCACGCGTCAGAAGAGAGGCTTTGGAACCTCTATAAACAACGCCAATCGACGCTCACTGGTTGCGAGAGACTAGGACTAGAGGTGTCCTATGCGTTGGGGCACGATGAATGGGATGAGGGTAGTGCCTCGTTAACCCCTTCCCTGGCGCGTAATTATTGACTGTTCCCAGTGCCCGTTGACGGGTGCTTATGGTAGCATTGGTCCGCGGTGACGGCCCTTTTTTCCCATGTTGGTTGCCAGGCCAATAAAAAGCCTTGGGTTGAGTTCCTTGGTGTGGTGGGATATCCATTGAACGCTACTCCGAGATCCTGGCCGTCGTGAAGGGAACTAGTAGGAGTTTAGTAAGGGTCGTGCTTCGTTGTTGTTCACCTGGTGAGAAATCGATGGCCCCTTCGGGGACTGTCAGTGCTGCTTGGTTGGGAGCCACGGCACGCCGAGGTTTGACGACTCGGTCGGACGAACAGCAGCACATGGAGCGTGCCTTCTGAAAGATCCGAAACCTCTCCGATCGATAGGCGGGAGCGACTCACGCTGGGAGAACTCACCAACCCCCCTTTTTTATCATTGATTGGTCACAAGTTTTCAGAGAGAGAGAAAGCGCTCAAAATGACAGGCAAAAAAGGACCCGTTCGTCTCAAACACAACTGTGCAATATGCCAGTTAGAAAAGTGGTGCGTTGACTTTCCGGAGGGCTGCTACTCAAAATGCAGCCCTGAAAGTATCTGCACTACTTGCATATTGACGCGAGAGGTGGAAAAATTAAAAGACCTCTATAGAGCCTCAGAGGAGAGAGCTAAGGTCCTTGAGGGAAAGTTGGAGAAGCTCGAAGCCCTTAACGTAGCTCAGGTTCGATGCCTAGAAGAGGCGCCGCCCACTGACGTGTCGGAATCCCCTGGTAATGAAGCGGACATTCCTGCATCATCTGAGGCTAAGCCAGCTGAGGCGAGAGAAAAGGAGAAACGAAGAAATAAAAGAAAAAGAAGATAGTTGAAACAAAAGTAGAACCCAAAATAGAAGAAAAACCGATAAACAAGAAGAAAAAGAAAGATAAGAATGTGGAGAGTAAAGAGGAAAAGGGGAGGCCTCTTCAACAAGGGAAGACCCCGTCTTCAGAGACCAAGTGTCCGAAGGTCACCCTCATTGGTGACTCGCAAACACGGGATCTGCAGCCGCTGCTAGCGGCCCGCCTTCGCACTAGCGTGAAGGTAAGCTGCCTGTCAGGACGGGGTTACCACACCATCAGAGTAGAGGCAGAGAAAGCTCAGATTTCTGAGAATTCAGTTGTTGCTCTGATGGTGAGCGGCAACGACCTCTACCTCAGAGGGGGTAAGGTTGGCCTCAGTGGCAAGACCATCCAAACAGTGATGGGAGCCGTGGACGACATAGGGCTTAAAACCCGCAAACGTGTGGTGGTTGGGATGCTTCCGAGAAGAGGTCCATCCCGAACCGCTCACGAAAGAAACGTCGCAGTGAACAGAAGGTTGGCGGATCTCTGCACGGCAGAAGGAGTCTTCTTCGTGGACCCCTATCGTACCTTTATCGGTAGAGACGACCTCTACCAAAGGGACGGGGTACATCTCTCCTTTAAAGGGAAGGCCTTTCTCACCAATCTAATTCAAGATGTCGTGGAACGCACCCAAAGGAGCGTTCGAAACAGAGCGAAAGCGGACGTGCGCCAGCATGCCCGTGTCACTCCTGGAACGACCTTCTCGGAGGTCGTCAAAAAGGGTGTGACCACGAAAACAAAGAAGCCGGGAAACGAAAGAGCGTAGGGAGTCCTACACTAGGGGACTCCCTCAAAGTTCTTCTGTTCAATGCGAAGTCAATCAGGAATAAGTTTCTTGAGCTCCGTGGCCTCGTAGTAACAGAGGAACCTGAGATGGTGGCCATAACGGAGTCGTGGATAAAAACCTCAAGCCGAGATTTTGAAGGTGAATTCACGATTCCCGGTTACCAGCTCTTCCTGAAAGATAGGCCAGACAGAGAGGGTGGCGGTGTGATGTTGTATGTCAAGGATACTCTCAACTCGACGAATTGCAACATCATATCCGACCATGAACTACTAGGTGTTGACCTAGAGATAGGTCCTGCCAAATACAGGACCCTGGTGCTTTATATACCTCCTGCCCAACTCGTTGAAAAGGACAGAGATCTGTATCAGCTGCTAGGAGAACTTGTCGAAGACAGAGTGTGTATCGTCATAGGTGATTTCAACACACAAGTTGACTGGGAAACCAGAGAACCCTGTGGCGAGAACGCACTACTCCTGGAGTTCACGAACAACGAGTTCCTCACTCAGTAGGTGAGAGAGCCAACGAGAGGAGACAATATCCTCGACTTGGTTTTCACCTCTGAGGATGACATCGTTGAGGACCTCTCTGTTGGCGAAGAGCTCGGTGGCAGTGACCACCGACTAATTAGATTTGTAGTCAAAGTCCCCAAGGCAGAGCCTGCAACTAGTAAATCAAGGAAACTGGATTTGAGAAGAGCAGACTTTGCAGGTCTACGCGCGGGACTGACTGACGCGAGACTAGAAGAGTGCGATGCTGTTGAAGACTCTTGGAACAGTTTCAAAACCACATTCATGAGTCTTCAATCGCGTTTTATCCCTCTGAAATGCCCCCGTCCGTCCTCTGTTCAATCAAAGTGGTTTAATCGAGAAATCGGGCAACTGCTTAGGGAGAAGAGAAATGTGTACCGGCAATCGAAGATCTCGGGTGACTTTGACGAATACCGGAGGCTAGCCAGGAGAGTGAAGTCCAGCATAAGGGCGGCTAAGCGGTCTGAGGAACTCCGAGTGGCGAGATTCTGTAAAGAGAATCCCAAGGAGTTTTTTGAATATGTGAACAGCCGTAAACCAATCCGTCGAACGATTGGCCCTTTGAGGAATGAGGAGGGGACATTAAAGCATTCAGATGCAGAAAATGCTAACCTCCTCAACGACTACTTCTCTTCAGTGTTTACTGAACAGTGTGGTCCCATTCCCCAGCCGACGGATTCCTACTCGAGGGAAAAGCTGGAGGCAATGGACTTCACCGAAGGAGAAATAAAGAAAAAGATCGCTGACCTAAAAACGAATAAGTCCCCTGCACCGGACGGGTTTCTACCTAAAGTGTTGAAGGAAGTGTGCGATGAAGTATCACGACATCTGTGCGCTATCTTTAACATGTCGATCCGGACCAAATGCGTTCCTAGAGACTGGCGTGAGGCGGAGGTGACTCCTATCTTCAAGAAAGGAGACCGTAACCAACCGTCGAACTACCGACCTATCAGTCTGACTTCGATAGTCGGTAAACTCATGGAAAGCATCATGGTGGACGAAGTGACGTCGTATTTAAAGTCAAACCTGCTACTGAGGAGTTTCCAGCACGGCTTCCGAAGGCAACGGTCATGCCTGACGAACCTTGTGGAATTCTTCCACTTCGTTTTCAGGGAGCACGATCGAGACAAGGCGGTGGATGTGGTCTACCTAGACTTTCAGAAAGCCTTTAATAAGGTACCACACGGCCGCCTTCTCCGGAAAGTGCGAGCGCTTGGCATAGACGGAAAGGTAGCCGGCTTGATCGAGAACTGGCTAAGTGGCAGACGGCAACGGGTGGTGGTAAATGGACAGTCTTCTGAGTGGGTGCCCGTTACTAGCGGGGTGCCTCAAGGTTCTGTCCTGGGACCACTAATATTTATCATCTACGTTAACGACATGGACGGTGACATGGTTGCCAAGATTTCCAAATTTGCCGACGATACCAAGCTTGATATGAACGTTGCAAAGGATGGAAATACTGCCCGCCTGCAGGAAGATCTTAGGAAGATTGGGGAGTGGTCGGACACATGGCAAATGCCTTTTAACGTGGGGAAATGCAAAGTGATGCATATCTGCCACAAAAAACCCCAATCTCAGTATATCCTTAAGGGCACTGCTATCGAATCCACCGACACTGAGAAGGACTTGGGTGTAACAATCACTAGTGACCTCAAGTTCTCGAAACAGTGCATTGAGGCGGAGAAAAAGGCCCAAAGGATGCTAGGCTATATTAAGCGCCAGTTTGGTTATCGGAACCAGGAGATTGTACTGTGCCTGTACAACTCACTTGTCCGACCGCACCTGGAGTATGCCGTACAATTTTGGAGTCCTTCATTGCGAAAGGACATCGCGAGATTGGAACGCGTACAAGCCAGGGCAACCAAGCTCATTACCTCTATCCGACATAAAAGTTATGAGGATAGACTAAGGGAATTAGATCTGTTCTCGCTGGAAACCCGTAGACTGCGTGGTCAGCTCATCGAAGTTTTCAAAATACTTCGAGGGTTCGACAATGTTGACTACCGGGATATTTTCACACTGAGTGAGAACAGAACGCGCAATCACGGCTTCAAACTTGAACTGAAGCGTTACAACTGCAATCTGTGTGGAAATTTTTTCACTTACAGTATCTGCGGTATGTGGAACGCACTTCCAGTGGAAGTTGTCAACAGTGAATCTGTTGACCAGTTCAAGTCAAGACTAGACAAGGTCTTGAAAAGTGGCCGTTTAGGGACGCAAAACAATTGAGCAGCCATGTGCCTGCTCGATTGCTAGTCCAAAGGTACCCTCTTTGAATGGACCGTAAGGTCTCCTAGGGTACTTACTTTCCTTGTTACTCCTTGTTACTCTCCCTGACACTTGCCATCCTCAGCCTCGTTTGAATGGGTTTGCTTTTCGTGCAAGGGATATTAAAAAGATACTTGACAGTCCTGACAGCTGGGGCAGAGTTGATATCGACAACCTTTTCCCTTTATTTTTTAAAAAGATGTCTACTGATTTAGCACCTAAGTTAAGTAGATTATATAGATTTTTATTTAGACAAAGTACCTTTCCTTACAATCGTAAATTGAGCAATGTTGTGCCTATTCCTAAGGGCATGTTATCTGCCGAATGTAGTCAATACAGGCCTATTTCAATACTTCCTGTGCCATCTAAGGTTGCTGAGAAGCTGATATCTAGGCCCTTGTATAGATATCTGGAGTCGAATGGCTTACTGGCTGGAAGTCAGCATGCATATAAGAGGCAGTTGGGTACTTGTGATGCACTTTTAGATTTGAATTGTAGTATGCAAGATAATCTTGACAAGGGTTTTGAATCTAGATTAGTTCAGATTGATTTTAGTGCTGCTTTTGATCGTGTTAACCATAAATCACTTGTTTTTAAACTACAAACCCTTGGAATACGTGGCTACATTCTAGGACTACTTAACGACTATTTCATAGATCGGCAGCAACGTGTTGTCGTAGATGGAGTTTTTAGTGAACTTAGACGTGTTGTGTCTGGAGTTCCACAAGGCAGTGTTCTTGGGCCATTGTTGTTTTTAGTATACACGTGATTTGGTACAAGGTCTTGAAAACAAGGTTGTTCAGTATGCTGATGATACTAAACTTGTTGAAGTAGTCAGGTCTCCAGCAATGACAAACCAAGTTGCCATGAGTCTAAATCGTGATTTAGAAAAAAATAGGAAATGGTGTGATCGTTGGAGTATGAAGCTTAATTCAAGTAAAACTAAGACCCACTTGTTTAGTAGATCTCGTACCAATGAGCCGCCTCATCCTCCACTCTGTGTTGGAGATACACTTCTTGCTGAGTCGGAATCCCTAAAGATCCTTGGCAGTACCTATGATTCTCACCTGACTTTTGAGAGGCATCTTTTAAATGTTTTAGATTTGAATTGTAGTATGCAAGATAATCTTGACAAGGGTTTTGAATCTAGATTAGTTCAGATTGATTTTAGTGCTGCTTTTGATCGTGTTAACCATAAATCACTTGTTTTTAAACTACAAACCCTTGGAATACGTGGCTACATTCTAGGACTACTTAACGACTATTTAATAGATCGGCAGCAACGTGTTGTCGTAGATGGAGTTTTTAGTGAACTTAGACGTGTTGTGTCTGGAGTTCCACAAGGCAGTGTTCTTGGGCCATTGTTGTTTTTAGTATACACGTGATTTGGTACAAGGTCTTGAAAACAAGGTTGTTCAGTATGCTGATGATACTAAACTTGTTGAAGTAGTCAGGTCTCCAGCAATGACAAACCAAGTTGCCATGAGTCTAAATCGTGATTTAGAAAAAAATAGGAAATGATGTGATCGTTGGAGTATGAAGCTTAATTCAAGTAAAACTAAGACCCACTTGGTTAGTAGATCTCGTACCAATGAGCCGCCTCATCCTCCACTCTGTGTTGGAGATACACTTCTTGCTGAGTCGGAATCCCTAAAGATCCTTGGCAGTACCTATGATTCTCACCTGACTTTTGAGAGGCATCTTTTAAATGTTTTAGATTTGAATTGTAGTATGCAAGATAATCTTGACGAGGGTTTTGAATCTAGATTAGTTCAGATTGATTTTAGTGCTGCTTTTGATCGTGTTAACCATAAATCACTTGTTTTTAAACTACAAACCCTTGGAATACGTGGCTACATTCTAGGACTACTTAACGACTATTTAATAGATCGGCAGCAACGTGTTGTCGTAGATGGAGTTTTTAGTGAACTTAGACGTGTTGTGTCTGGAGTTCCACAAGGCAGTGTTCTTGGGCCATTGTTGTTTTTAGTATACACGTGATTTGGTACAAGGTCTTGAAAACAAGGTTGTTCAGTATGCTGATGATACTAAACTTGTTGAAGTAGTCAGGTCTCTAGCAATGACAAACCAAGTTGCCATGAGTCTAAATCGTGATTTAGAAAAAAAATAGGAAATGGTGTGATCGTTGGAGTATGAAGCTTAATTCAAGTAAAACTAAGACCCACTTGGTTAGTAGATCTCGTACCAATGAGCCGCCTCATCCTCCACTCTGTGTTGGAGATACACTTCTTGCTGAGTCGGAATCCCTAAAGATCCTTGGCAGTACCTATGATTCTCACCTGACTTTTGAGAGGCATCTTTTAAATGTTTTAGATTTGAATTGTAGTATGCAAGATAATCTTGACAAGGGTTTTGAATCTAGATTAGTTCAGATTGATTTTAGTGCTGCTTTTGATCGTGTTAACCATAAATCACTTGTTTTTAAACTACAAACCCTTGGAATACGTGGCTACATTCTAGGACTACTTAACGACTATTTAATAGATCGGCAGCAACGTGTTGTCGTAGATGGAGTTTTTAGTGAACTTAGACGTGTTGTGTCTGGAGTTCCACAAGGCAGTGTTCTTGGGCAATTGTTGTTTTTAGTATACACGTGATTTGGTACAAGGTCTTGAAAACAAGGTTGTTCAGTATGCTGATGATACTAAACTTGTTGAAGTAGTCAGGTCTCCAGCAATGACAAACCAAGTTGCCATGAGTCTAAATCGTGATTTAGAAAAAAAATAGGAAATGGTGTGATCGTTGGAGTATGAAGCTTAATTCAAGTAAAACTAAGACCCACTTGGTTAGTAGATCTCGTACCAATGAGCCGCCTCATCCTCCACTCTGTGTTGGAGATACACTTCTTGCTGAGTCGGAATCCCTAAAGATCCTTGGCAGTACCTATGATTCTCACCTGACTTGGTATTAGACGTAAGGCCTCATATATCTATAATAATGAAAATATTAATGCCACTTGTTTCACGTCCTTTGTTCTCCCTCTTCTTGAGTATTGTTCTCCAGTTTGTATATCCGCATCTGCCAGAGATCTGTCTCTCTTAGATAGAGTTGCTCGTGGAGGCAGGTTCCTTTTTCCTGATGGTGCTAGCTATGACTTGGATCATCGACGGATGACTTCATGTTTGTCGATATTCCATAAATACTACTTCAGTAGGGAATTGCCACTATAATTTTTAATTCCTGAACCCCTGCCTCTTGCTAGAGCAACAAGGTTTGCGGATGGACAATATCCACATGCACTATGCATTCTCCGCTGCCGCACTTCTCAGTTTCAGCGTTGCTTTTTGCCAAGTACGGTAAAGCAGTGGAATGATCTTCCTGCAGAAGTTATGCAGGAAGATCTTAATATCTTCAAACGAGGTGCTACTGCCTCATAATTTTAATATTGATTTGATTTTAATAATTTTAAACTTATTTATTTATTTATTTACACGTTTCAATTTATTTCTTCTAGCATTCATTCTTTCTTGCTTGACATATGGACACTCTGTTCTGAGTGAGCTTGTTTTCAAGTTTATGGACGCTAGGCTTTGCCCACAAGAATTTTGTGTTCATTATCTTAAATAATAATAATATGGTGTGGAGAGCAATTTAAATGATGGGAGGTCAGACTCAGTTGTGTGGTGTTTAATATCGATTCTATAAACTACATTTCCATTCTTAAACAGGGACGTCTACTAGTGTGTTAAAATGGTCAGCTTGAAAAAAAAGATGGAAGATAGGGCTCCCTGTCATACTGTAAACATGACAACAGAATGGGAGGCCCAAAGTGGTATCAAAGGATTTTCTTAGCCAGTCAATCGCCTGACATGAACCGAATTGAACATGTGTGGGGAATTCTAGACAAGAATTTACAAAACATACGAAAAAAAGGCCTCAAAACACAGAAACAGGGTCAGAATTTCTGAATGGCAACCCATTCTGATGAGAAATATCAATAAGCTCTAATTTCTTAACTTCGTGATGCTATACTTAGGCGAATTGCTGCTCTAAATGCCGCTAATTAGACTTCCCAAAAGTATTGATAATAAACTATCATTACTCAAAATGTATTTGATTCTTTAATTTACAAATAAAGGTATTTCAGTAATTAGCTGGGTGGCTATTAACTTCTTTCCCGTCTGTAGATTGGTAGTAAAATCCATACTTGTAGCCCGAAATTTATAGATATGGATATTTTTGACTAAGATCTTAAAAATTCTGAGGATTGAATAAGCGCCATCTTAAATATCAAATTTTCTTCATAATTCTTTTCTTGGTGACCTCGATTACGTCGGCTCGGAAGGAAATTTAGCTTCAATTTGATATATTAATTGAGCCATTAGAGAGAGAAGATGGCTGAAATTGCCTTGGAGAACTTGCCCGAAAGGTAAGGAAAGGGTTGGGATCCCCTTAAATCCTTTCAGATTAATGGTTCGGAAATAGCGATAAAGCTGGACAAGAATATTACTCCATCGTCCACAAAGCAATGCAGAACAAATCCCAAAGTAACCTTTATTATAATAATATTCGAAATAAGGTTGACAAATAGGTAGGTAAGGTTGGAAGATAGGCAAGAAAGATTAGAGATAAGTCGGTAATATTGGAGAAAAGATGGTAGACAACAAGGAAGTTTAGGCAGATAGGAAAGATTGGCGATAAGTAGGTAATATTGGGAGATAAGTGAGAATGGTTTGGTAGAGAATAAAGTTGGTAGATAAGTAATATTATAGAAGTACAGACCGGCAAAAAACCTAAGAGGCCGGGACAAGGAAAGAAAGGAATAGACGACATCGGAGAAAACTGATAAAGGTGATGGAAATGATATTAGGTCATCCCAAAAGTGGTGCAGATTCGAAAAATTAAAATAAAATATTTTTACAGAAATTTAATCAAATGTTTTATCAATTTTTCACAACCTTTTTCCATTTTATTGATATGAAAAAAAACGAAACAAAATTCTTTGTAAAATAAAAATTAGGCACAAAATAAGGACAAAATGACGAGGAATGAGGACAAGGCTACCCTAGTTAGGCTATTGACTAGAACTAAGCTAGCCGACTAACGGAAATAAATTAGCAAATATTGACAGCAACGAATCGGTTAAACTTTTTTTAAGCAGATTGAGGATAACTTAACTAGGCTAGCCTAGTCCGGACTTATCACTCATTAGGGAAAGTGTCCGCTAAGGGTTAGCCAATCCTGAGTATAAAGATAAGCAGAGCTAAATTGAGGCGAAAGTGTTCAAAGGTCGAATCCCCTCAACCCTCATTGGTGCAGTGAATAAGAGTTAAATGTGTGCATTGGAACGACTGATTGGGTCAATGGACTTGCACTTCCCTCCACACATTCTATTCATTTATTTATTCATTGAGTGTAAAAGCCCTCTGAAATTCCGCGTTCACTCACTCTTTCATGGCTTTAAAAAACGATAAAAAAGGTTGAGATATGTGAAAGATAATGTTTACTTCACTGTTTTATTATCTCGCTGAGGGTATGTAATGCCCTCTTTTAGCCTTGATAGAGTTCAATGCATCCTCTGTACAAGGATGGCTCTAAGTCCCAGGATAAAGTCCGTGGGGGTCTACCAGGTGCTGTCTTCACGGACGAGCTGCGTCGCTCTTTACGGGATGGATTTGTGCACACAGACTTGTAGACTATCTGACTTTTTGGAGGAGGCTGGCCTATTCAATTTTATTTGACTGACGTTGATGTTGATCGCATGATCTCGCGCCGGAGCGTGCTTTCCTCTTCTTGGTTTTGCTTTGTTTCTTGCTTTTTTTACTTTTTTCTTGGGTCTTGTTGTCTTGTGGGTGGGTTGGAGTTGTTTACTTATTTTTACTTTAATGTAGCCTAGTGTAGGCTTAAGATTAAATATGTCGACTTATGCCCTTGTAGGCAGTCGCCAAATAGGCGTTTTAAAAAATAAAATAAATAATGCCTTTACCTTGGTTTGGGTTAAAATACCTTAATCCTTGTTAGGGTTTAATGGAATATTTTAACCTCAGTAGGGTTTAAAGACGTCTTTTACTCTCGATAGAGTTCTTTTTCTCGTCTTCATGAAGGCCTAGGTAACTCTGGAACTGCACTCAGTAGCTTTCGCTGGTAACTGTTATCACCTGCATCAGTCCATTCGCATCGGGAAACATATATCTCGGCTGTCAGAGGTGTGTTATAGTGTCATGATGTTTATTCAGGGCTACATTTTTTTCCGCTTCTGTTTTGTCTCTTAATTTTCCCATTGATATTACTTTACGTCCTATTTGGCTAGCATTCCACTTCTATGCTGATGTCGCGCCATTTTTCTCATTCCCACAGACTCGTTTGATGAGAATCTTAAAAACCTTCTATCAGCAAACATCCTTCGTATTGAATGGCTCACGGATAACTCGTTTCTTGCTGCTAGGTATCCCCTTGGATATGGCTCGCTATAAAACTAATGTTCCTTTTTCCTTGACCTTGGCGGCTCTCCGGTTGTCCTTTCTGACACTGATAGAAATCTGAATCTGAGGGTCACCAATGATAGTTAATTATATCTAGAAGCCCATATTGCAAATGTCTGTAAATGCGCTCTCTACTTTCTCCCTAATCTTCGATGCATCCAATGACACATAGTGACAATAGTTTCGGCATTGCTATTCATGATTTCTTCATCTCCCAACTTAATTGCAGCAATCGCTTCTCGCAGCATCACAAGCTACCACTTTTCGATCACTTCCAAACTTTGTGGCTCGTGTTTTTCTCTACTACCAGGTACATTTCTCACATGCAACACTTCTGCCCTCTAAAATTCATGGGCTGCCTCCTAGGCGCCGGAGAAAGGCGGAGCTCCCTCCAATGACGGGGCATACCTCGCCTTTTTGGTCGCGTGCAAGTCTAGTCGCGAGCGACTCTACATCTCAGTATGTCAGTTGGTCGGTCGGTCCCCGTTTTGCTTTTTTTGTTTTTGTAATAACATTGTAACTTCGGCCGATTCTAACGAAATTTTAAACATCTATGTTGTTTTACATTCTCTTCCGAAGGATATAATTGCCAAATTCCTCCTACGTTTCGCCAAAGTCTGTATATTTCTTTCAGGTTTTAAGGTCTTGACGTCACATCAGAGCCTTCAAAGAAAACGGGATCGCAGGAAAGAACAAAACGGAGCTGGAAAAGGGCAAGTTATATTCTAGCTACCGATTTCTGCAAAAACTCTCTTTTTTTCTTCAATATCCGGTCCGAGGTACTGAATATCACTCAAATAAATCAACTGAAACATCCATGCATCTAATTTATTAGCGAAAACCCTGGAAAAAACGGAGAAATAGCCCAAAAATGCGTCACGAAAGGGGAAAAGGGCTGCCTATCGCAATGTAAACAAATGTGACTAAGCAAGAATACGGAATAACCTGTAAAAAAATAAAAAGCCGCTCATAGCGGTGTCCAAATAATTTCTCAAATCCATGGATTTATTTTTCTAGCCCAAACCCAGGTGGAAAACGATTAAATACCCAACTAAATAAAATACCCCGAACGTGACTAAGCAAAAAAAGGAAAGAACCTATAATAAATTAATCGCCGCTCATAGCGATTGCGAAATAATTTAGAACATTAGTCTATAAATTCCTGAAATTATTTTTAACATCCCAAACCCAGTGGGAAAACGATTAAATACCCAAATAAATGAAAAAAAAACACCAACGTGACTAAGCAAAATATATGAACTAATCTTATAAAATAATAATAGCCGCTCATAGTCATTTCAAAATAATTTAACATCACCCTACAAATCACTGCTCTCATTTACCCGCCGAAACCAGGGGGGAAGGGGCGCTTACATATTCAAAGAAAAAAAAATGGCTGACGATACGTTTTTTCGTTTAGCCTATTTATATAGGAATTGCTCTAGTTGCACATGATTAAAACTATTTTAATTGTGTTTTCGATGCAGGCTTCGATATTTGTAGCTAGTTTAGGTTTAGTTATTATACTTTTCTCCAATTGCGGTCTATTCCTCTCATGTTTCAACGCTATGGCGTCACATTTTAGCTTAATTTTATAGGAATATCACTAATTTCACCCGAATAAATCTATTTTAATTGGGTTTTTGATGCGGGCTTTGATAGTGGGAGCTAGTTTTGGTTAAGTTTTTCAATTTGGGGCTATTTCAGGCTTAGTTCTTTAAGTTTCGACCGCTATGTCATCACTTCCTAGCCTATTCCTATACGAATTGGTCTAATTTCACACGATTGAAGCTATTTTAATTGTGTTTTCGATGCGGGCTACTATAGTTTTTAGCTAAGTTAGGTAGATTTTTTCTAGGTTTCTCCAAAATCAGTTAAGTTCATCTTTGTATCGCCAAATTCGGTCTATTTCTTTCCACTTTTAAGGTCTTGAGTCACATCAGAGCATATTTCTATATGATTATTATATTAGGTGTTGAATCACCATAGGGTGATTCAACAGTGAATCTCAAGTAGAATTACGAGGGGCGGTCAATAAGTTTTGCTAATCGGTAGGGCAAAACAGAGGAAGGGAGATGGCTGTTTGTGGGGGTGTTAGGACAAGTTATGACAAGTCAGGACCTGCAGCCGCACGCTCCTACCTCGTCTATTTAAGAAGCAGTAGCTGATCGCAGATCGTCAGTCACAAATTTTTCAACAATGGAGAAGGCTGAGCACCGCGCAGTGATCAAATCTTTGACCAAGGAAAGCAAGAATGCAAAAGAGATCCATGAACGCATGGTTGCAGTGTACACCGACACCGCCCCTTCCTATGCAACCATTGCTCGCTGGAATAGGGCGTTCCGCCATGGTCGTGAGTCCCTTGAAGATGACCCCCTTCCCGGACGCCCGTCAGACGTGACCAACGAGGACAATGTGGCCCGTGTGGAGAGGATGATCCTCGAAAATCGACGGGTGAAGGTAGAAGAAATCGAGCGAGAACTTGGAATATCACATGGAAGTGTTATCAACATCATCCATGACAATTTGGCCATGACAAAGGTCTCTGCCCGTTTGGTCCCTAGAAAGCTCACGCCCCATGATCGACTTCAACGTCGTCAAATTACACAAGGCCAGAGTTGCTCAAGCTGCCCTGCGCGAGTGCGGATTCGAGGAGCTCAACCATCCTCCCTACAGTCCAAATCTGGCCTCTAGCGACTACTTTTTATTCCTTCAGCTCAAGGCTGCACTCCGTGGACGCCGGTTTGGGGACAATGAAGATGTCCAGCTCGCCGTCCAGGAGTGGATTGAACAGCAGTCGGGAGATTTCTGGTTGTCGGGAATTCGAAGCCTCAGGGACAAGTGGCGCAAGTGCATTGAAGTCGAGGGTAGTTATATTAACAAATGATAAACACTTTTCCTCATATCTCGTTTCCTTATATCCGAATTGCAAAACTTATTGACCGCCCCTCGTATGTCTGGTTTTGTGGCATCCTTCCTCTGATAAAGGTGGGGAATTCGAAGCCAATTCGCTGGACGATATTTCTGTCCAGCAAAGTGTCGAGGCTTCTACCAATCCCAATAAAGGTTCTGTAGCCGGACTATGGCATTCAGATGCCCCATAAATATTGTGAGGGGGCCTTCTGCCAAATAGGCCATTGAGAGAGAGTAGAGGTAAATAGCCTCTACTTGGCGATTGGTATCTGGCGGCGAGGACCAATTTTACAATATTGAGTTCGACTTCAATCGTGAGATAGGATTCTTCAAGATTTATTATTTGCTTGTATTTTATACTTTTCTTAATCGCAATAGCGTCCCAGTCGTAGCACTCTTGCGAGTAATTAGTGATCAACACTTCATAATTCCAGATCTTCATTTCCGAATTACGAGTCAGTTATTTTTCCATGTTAAGTCCGGCTTTCCTGAACTCGTTATTCTGGATAACTGAGTCTTTGAAAGCTTTAGAGCATCCTGGGTTTGTCGGTACGATTATGGATGGTAGGCCATTAGCTTTGAGGAGCAGGTTGAGCACTTGGTTCTAGAAGCATGTGCGATGCAAATTAGAATGCGAGCGTTAAGATCACTTGAGCTGCGTAGATCTCAGAGGGATGCCCTCGTTAGATGTACCTCTTTACTCTTTTTAGCGGCGCTCGCGTAAGTGCTTTGTTTTGCCTTTTCTCTTCTTTTTTTCTTGATTGTTTCTTTCCTTTTAAGGCGTTAAGGGACACAGTCCTTTGTGCTTTGTGCTTTCATACTTATCGTACCGGTGACCAGCTGTAGCGCATTCGCTGCAACAAATTTTCTCTTTGGGGGGACATGTCGCAGTATTGTGTTGCTCCAGCTTGGAGCATACAAAGCAAATTTGTATGCTATGAAACCGTTCCTTTTCGATGTTTTATCACGGTATTCTCATATTGAATAAAAGGAGGCCTTCAGTTGTCGCCTTTCTTACCATTTTTGTGGAGGCAAAGATTATCTTGGACACACGTGTGTGTTCCCAAAATTTGATAACTTCTCTCACTTTTGCCCATGGATGTTGGTTCTCAATTTCATTTTTTATTCTCCCCGCTGTGTGTTCTCCTACTTGGCTCTACCTTTTCGGCAGATAACGCTTCTGTTAGCTGCCACTTATGGAGCGGTCTTTGCTCAAGGTTTAAAGTTTGGAGTAGACTTGCTCCTTCTTAGACAGAAGCTTGTCTACGTCCTGAGTTTCTACGCATATAGCCATGAATCCGTTAGGGACCTCGATGAGTTTCACAAATGCGACTCCTATAGATGCGAACAAAGAATCGCAGAGCTCGATCTTTTCGGACGGGCTTTGTCCGGGGATGGTGCTCAAGGGACCCTCTTAGGGAGGGTTTCCATGGTTTCCTTCTGTCCTTATCCTCTTCTTTCTTGATTTATTTTCTCTTTCTGCAAGCAAAAGTGTAATTATTGTGTTTTGAGTATGATAGAAAAAATGAAGTGGTAAGGTGGTAAAGACGGTAAGGCAAGTCTTTGAGTCGGTGACTGAAAATTTTGATATGAGCGCTTCCGTCCATTTTCCAGTTGTTCTCTTGCTCATATGCTGCCAGGATGATGGATGTAGGGAATGGGTTCCTAATGGAAAACTCAAAAGGGATGACTAATGGTGGATTTGATGGAAGTAGCGGCCGAATAAACTGCCGTTACCTTTTTGCTATCTCCTTTCGGGTACTTAAGTCATAACCGCTCTTAACTACATAAAGAGAAGTTACACCAGTCTCTATGATTGTGGTCAGGTCACTTGGATGCAAGGATTTCTCCTCCACCCGAGACTTACAGTTAAGTCCCAATTTCGAGAAAATTTCTGACTTCTGCTTCAGCTGTAGGCTAGGACAATCTTCAAAATAATTTACACGTAAGACTTAAATTATGTCAGTCCAAGTGGCCGACATAGTTAAGCCGAAATTAATGAATGGCAGACATCCGAGGCAGGCTCCTAAGCAGGTCAATGGACGGAAGCAGTGAGGTTTTTAAGCCCTCATTTGTTTACAATCTCTCCGTTGAAAAAATAATTATTTTTTTCTTTCTTAAAAGTGAATAAAAAATCCCCGAAAGACCTTCTGTTTAGGCTTTTTTCGGTCAGCAGATGCTTATCAGTTGAATGCTCGGCCTTCACTATATCGATATAGCTACTGCCTTTGTTTGTTCGAAGCTCGACTACGGATGCGAGATTTAAGCATCTGCAGTCGAGATTGTATTGGGGAAAGTGGACTCGATCCACCACACCGGCCTTTGCCTGACGACCGGTGCCTCCCGCACATCCCCCATTGAGAGCCTAGTTGTTGATGCTGGGGAGAGGCCATTCACTCTGCGCCGTGCACAGTGCATTATTCATCTATACGCGCGAGCTTGGCGCCTCCTTAAGTTGCCAACAATTCTCACTACATCTACAGCTGATTATGACAGCGCCTATGCCACCAAGAGACGCCAATCATAACCTAAGCCTTTCGGTTTAGGGCCAGGAAACTCCTTCAAGAGCTAGGTATAACTCTAGCGCCGGTGCCGCTCCTGGTTCTACACAGGACGCCACCCTGGAGGGTTATACCTTTGACTATTTGTGAGCATGCCTCTGCTCCCAAAGCTTCTACAGTACCGAGAGTATTGCGTTCGGCCCCGTTTGAGCACACTTCGTGTCACGCTGGAACCATACCAGTGTATATCGATGGCTTCAAGTCCCATGAAGAGGTCGGTTTCCACGCCATATCCCCTCTGTTTGAAGTTAAGGGAGCTCTGCTCGGCGATTCGTCTGTCTTTACGTCTGAGCTGGTTGCAATACACCGCTCGGTATGGGAGATAAAGTGAGCTGCCCGGTTCGGGGAACGGATTGTGATTGATAGCGACTTAAAAAGCCCCCTGAGTGCTCTCGAGGCATTGGAATCTCCGCATCCCTTTGTTCGCGAGTCAGTAAATCCACGGTTCTAGCCAGCCGGGCAGATGTCGAGATTATCTTTTCTTGGGTTCCTGGACATCTATGAATTGTGGGAAATGAGGGCACCAAAGAGTTAGCGATGACTGGGTGACCAGACCAGCATTTCGCTTTTCTTCACACCGATTCCATGGTAGGAATACGGGCAACTCTTCGAGCTGCTTGGCCATGAAGATTGGAAACGGCCAAGGGGAACTTAAAGTTTCGTGCCATTGCGCCTGACTGTTCCCATGGACCTACCTCCAATGCCACGACGGCTTGAGGTTGCTTTATGTCGTCTCCGAATTGGACACTCACGGGACGCACCATCATTTTTAATCAGAGAGAGAATAGTCTATCCCGGCCGGTTTCCGTCCAATCTCTTTAACCTAACGCGTGTGCAGATTGATAGATAGATTGGTAAATGTTAGAGAGCCTTCTTTCTGGACAGTGGAGGCCATCTGCCTTCTCCACAGTGCGGCTTCCGCAAGTTCCACTACACACAATGGAAGCAAGAGGACGCCTTCTAATCTTTATATCTGAATTTTTGCGCGATTGTTGATTCCGCGTACGGGTGAGGGGGGAGCCCTCTCCGGCCCAATGGAGTGGAAGAGGGTGTCCCGCAAGGAAATGTCCTCAGTATCACACTTGTTGTCCTGAGCATTAATGGGATCACCTCGGTGCTGCCGGAAAATGTTCTCGCTACGTTCTACGTGGACGAGCTTTCGATCTCTTTTGGCGTGGTCCAGATGCCAACTCTGGAGCTTTGACTCCAACAGGGATTGAACCGTATCTTTCCCTATGCCAAACCGCACAGGTTTCGGTTTTCCTTGGCCAAGACTAAGGTGCTGTACTCCTGCTGCCATCAGCAGCTCCACCCTGACCCAGATTTGTTTCTTAATGTGGTTCGCCTGGAAGTCGTAGACTCGCACCATTTATATGGTCTTGTATTTGACCAGCGCCTTACCTGGGAGGCTCATATTTGCACCCTCAGGGTCTTTTATACCCACGCCATGGACATTCTTCGTTTCGTTACGTTCATCGCCACGAGCGCTGATTGGGCTATCGCCTTACTTTTTTATCGATCCTTTGTTAGTTCGAAACTCGACTACGGATGCGAGTTTTATACATCTGCAGCCGAGCGTGTATTGCGGAAGGTGGACTCTATCCACCACACCTGCCTTCACTTGGCGACCGGTGAATTACGCACTTTCCCCTTTGAGAGCCTAGTTGGCGATGCCTAGGAGATACCTTCCTCAGTCGCCAACAGATATCACTGCATTTGATACTAGCAACCGTAGCTGAAATTTGATGCCTTTTACAATGAGATGGACCACAGTAGTGAAAAAATGGAGGAAACAGAAAAAAAAATGTGTTGGATCTTTTTTCTTATTATGGCGCAATTTCGTCTCATCAGGGAGGTGGCTGAACGGCCGGTGAGTAGCTCCTCAGATACCTTTTCTTAATGATCGGTTACTCGAGTGAGTAGGCTGTGACATTTTTAGTTTTACGATATCTTTGGTTTGTTTGGAAAGCATAAGCATTGTTTTCACTCTTAAAAAATGACAACGTACGAACTTGCTAGGGAGGTGCAAAATATCGAACAAGCAGTCAAGTATTTGCGAGAAAGAGGTATTGTGCATTCGCAGAAAATTTGCAAATATGGACACAGCGTGAAACTTTCGTGGTCCCATTACCCACCTGGATGGCGCTGTCACAAACAAAGGTGTAAAAGCAAATCCGGATTGAGAAGTGATACTTGGGTAGAAGGGTCAAAAATACATATGGAAACAATCATCTTTTACGTTCATGCATGGTGCAACAACTTAACTACTATTTTTTGTTGAGAGCAACTAAAAATGTCATGCGATGCTATTACGGACTGGAAGAACTATCTCTGTGAAGTGTGCGCAAATTCGTTAATCCAAAATCCTATAAATATCGGTAGAAATAGATTGACAGTAGAAATAGATGAATCCTCGTTCTCGCGAAGCAAAATAATATCGGGAGGGTTTTGGCAGTCCAGTAGGTTTTCGGAGGAAATGCAGGGAAACGCGCGAGGGTTTCATGAATGCAGTTACTGATAGATCGGCAGGAACATTATCATCTACAATTAAAGAATGTGTACTCCCTGGCACGACTCTTATTCCTGATAAGTAGTGTGGATACCAAGGAATTGATTCCTTGCCAGAGATAGAGTATAAACATTTGACTGTTAACCATTCGAAGAACTGTAAAAATCAAGAAACAAGTGCCCACACAAACCAAATAGAGTCGCTTTGGGCCAAGGCGAAAATGAGGAATAAAATAGAATGTGGAACCGCTCGTTCTCTGCTCGACGCCTATTTGGGAGAATTTTTATGGAGGCAACGAAATAAAGGAAAAGACTTAGATGCTCAAATGTACAAAGAAATGTAATGTTTTATCCTTTAATTAATGCTTAGCTTTTGTTTTGGTGCTTACTTTCCTTAACTTTTATTTTTTGAACTAAATAATGTTTACGTTTTACTTTTTTTATTTTGCTTAACTTTTATTTTTCTTTACTTTCCTCTTATTCACCCCACCAAACCACCCAAATAATTATAACATAAAAATAATCCCATCCCTCGATTTCCCCGCATGAGAAAGGCAGTTCAGACATCTATCTGAGGATCTACTCACTCGAGTAACCGGCCGTTCAGCCATCTGACTGATGAAACGAAATCGCGCCATAATAAGAGAAAAGATCCAACGTGTTGAATAAAGAGAGAAATAAATAAAAGAAATGAAATAATATGAATGATAAAAGGCAAACGAAACGTGATTTTCCATATTTCTTCACTATTCATCCCCTATTACCCTTTATTTCTCAGCGGAGGCTAGAAACCTACTGAATTTACTAAATCATCTTAACTTTCGACCCAAATGTTAAATCTCTCTTAAATAAAGTGTATACAAAGGTATTTAGCGGTGTTGAATTTACTAGGGCCCAAAAATCATATAAGAAAATGTCTAAGTATGGCCGAGTGTATGGGAATATGCGCACACAAGCTCTAAAGTAGGCCAAGCAAGGCGACAACTGTTATTGTTCTAAGAGTGCGATTTGAATAGATAGCTGCAGCTGTGTGACCAAGGAATATCCAAACACAACGAGAAAAATAGATTTTAATACACAGGAAATAAAAATCACAACAATAAATATGGATATATATATAAGTACATAAATAAGACGGAATTAGGTTCCGAATACTAATTAGATAACCGTGGTTATGGAATGGTTATAATGGGAGATTGAGAGTAATGAGTGATTTAGTTCCTTTAAAACTCGAGAGTAAAGCGGAAAAAACTTGGGGGAGGTCTTGGTGAGCTTGATTACTAACGAGAGTAGCCAAAAACCAGCAGCGGGAGGGATGCTGCTTTCTCGAACTTGTGTTTTGCGAGATGCGGGCCTCTTGTCCCCAAGAGGTCACCGGTCGAACTTCAAAGGGGTGGGGAGGAGATGACTTCTCCACACTCAGCTTAAGCGAGCTATCGGCCTCTTGTCCTAAAGAGTTCACCAGAAGAACTTCGGAGCACGGCTTCTCCAATCCTTGATCCGAAAGCGGTTGAGAAAGACTGACGTTGCCTCACGAGACTCTTCTTCCTGACCCGAAGATACGGGTATGATGTCCAGCTCTTCCGTGGCTTGCGACCGTCTCTCACACTTCTCGGGAGAGAGCTTCGCTGAACCGAACTCCTTTCGGGGAAGTGTCGTCTAACCAAATCTGTCTGTAGTCCTGGAGAGGGTGCATATATACCCGGAGTTCTCCAAAACAGGGAGAGAGAGAGGCCTTCTCGAACCCTCGTTATCGGCCATTATAAACCGAGTGTCTCCTTGCAGGGAAGTGTCAAAGGCAGGGATCACCGGGCTAGACGGGGAGATGACTCGCTTTCTCTCCCGAAGTAATATCTTAGGAGGTGGGAAAATAATATTATTCTAGCTGATCCCACTACAGAAAAAGAAAGCGACTGGCAGAAAAAGCAGCCAATATGAGTGTGAAAAATATGGGAATCCAACTCTACTAAAGTAAATTGTCAAAGAAACCTTGGGTCATTATATATAATTTAAAGTTTTAGAAGTCTTTTATTCCACCCCAAAATTTCTATATTTAACCAAAATTTTTAAAAAAACTTCTCTTAAGGGTCAATGAGCTAAACTGTCACCTTATATTGAGACACCTTGTGAATACTCTAAGGAGAATACTTAAAAGAACTCATAAAAGTAATTATTAAGAGAAGATATTCATTTATAATGGTAGAAATATACTAAAAACTAATATAATGGAATCTGAAATAGAGAGTGTTTTATAAATGCAAAAAAAAAATTAGACGGGCTGGAATATATCATAATAAAGCACAGAAAAACGAATACAAATCGAGTGAAAAGAAGTAGTAACAAAATCAATAATACAGATTAAACAGTAACTAATAATTGTTAGGGCAAAAAAAAAACCACCAAATAATAAACAGGGGAATACAGGCAGAAAGATAATTGTATTGAAGATTTCAATGAGGAAATATATCGAAACAGTGGCCATCATACTTCAGATACCAACGTGTCAATAAATAAGAGGGAAGTCTAATCATTGCAGTAGGGTAAATTTGCGCCCACTAAATAGCATGGCAAATGGCAAGGCAGCAGGGGTGAATGGGGTTACAATCGGCTTTATAAACCTCAAAGGGTTGAGGTTATCTTCCCGCTCCCTCCCTCTCTCAGTATCGGGATGAGCGGGGTGGTTACCGCTTGTCACTACCACTCGAGACGTGTTCGTGTACACAGACTTGTGGACTATCTGACTTTTTGGAGAAGATTGGCCTCCTGCACTTTATTTGACTCTTTGATGTAGGTCGCATGTTCTTGCGCCGGGGGGAGGCGATCCTGCCCCGCCACCGTTGTGTGCTACCACCTTCTTGCTTTTGCTTCGTTTCTCGTTTTTTGTTTGTTTGTTTGCTTGGCTTTGTTTTTGTTTATTTTTTAATGTTTCTATCTGGTTTGTGGATGATTTATTTAATCTAGCCTAGTATTAGGGTGTAACGTGATTTCTGAATTTAAATCTTTTGAGCCCCCTAATATATAGTTAATACCTACAAAAGTGGAAAGGGAGAAATATTAGCCAAGCGTAAAGTATATTATTGTTTATGGTTATTTTATAGTTTCATTTTTGTAATTCGTCTTATAGTGTTTCCTTCATATTTGTCAACAAATATCTTCATTTAAACTGGAATATTTTATCGGTTTCAATTTCAATTTCAGTCTTCCTTCTTTTATTAATTTCAGGTTTTGTTAATATTTTCGATTCCGCTTTATTTTCGATTTCGATTTCTAAAGAAATAACGAATTTATCAGTTTTAGATTTCTATTTGGATTTTATTTCTCAAAATAAAAGGTAACTGGAGTAAACATTAAAATAACCTATGTAGAAGTCTATATACCTCCATGCATTAGTACATACATAAATACACCGACACGGCTGCGTGTCCCCCCCTCCTCCCTCCTTATTCCAAATTCGCCTTTTCGCATCGAATCCCCTTCACTCCTTTTCGCCCCTTTAAGAAAACCAAATTCGAGGCCGGCCACACAGGAAAATGTCTGCCTTAGAGGACATCTGCCAGCCGACGAAGGACCGAGTTTCTTCGCTCCGCCATAAACCTGCGATTTGAGACGAAGAAAGCTCGGATGTTGCCGAAGTGTGAATGTTCGGCATGTCCTGGCAGCAGACGAAAGGTCTTTACGCGCGACGATAAGAATTTTATGAGAATCCGGTGCTCTCTCTCGATTTTAGATCTTGAGGGAAATAAAAAATGGAAATTCTCCCTGGAGTCGGGCAGAAGATCTTGGACCTACGTTGTGTGTGGAGCTAGTCCCACAAAGGAAACAGTTCGCCCGTTGCAATGAAGAAACTTCGGAGATTTTTTTGTTGTCGTCACGGTACTTGTAGATGCTAAACTTCTCGCAGCCCCCCTCCCCTTCAGAGTCAGAGGTTACACAGGACCTCCTTCTGCGGATTACCCTAGAGGCAGCTAAGTAATAATTTTTGGCTACCAACTCAGGGTTCCAATAATCGGAACGGACACTTCGAGGAGAAGAATTCCAATTTGAGTCACAGTTTGACTCCCCTTCGCGATCCGGCCTAGAATCATTATATCAGGACACCGGTATAGGATTACCCCCCTACATTTGCTAACCTTGGACGACTGGGCTAAGTGCGAACATCGTCAGAAGAAGAACACATTCACCGTCATTCTCCAAATACTTACGAACTGAAAGGTATCGTTAAAGTGAATTATCCCCTCCCCCTAACTTCACCAGTTTAATCGTTAACTAGAATTTCCATATTGAGCTCATAACCTCGAGTATTACAAGTGATTAATTCAATGCTTTATTCCGTGATATTATTCAATTCATTTTGTCGGGTGCAGTTAAGACGCAAGCATCCTAGTAAGTAGATTTCAAGTGTATTATATAGACTTACCAATTCAGTGCGAAGATTAATCCTATTTATACATATATATGCTATTTCATATTTCCAATTTATGTATATTAAAGTTTATTTTTGTTTCCGTGTGTTTAAATTATTTTGGACGATCCTTTGGCAACTGATAAGCAACCCACTCGGCTCAATTCTCGATATTACATAAGTCCACCCATGACTGGCTTTTACTGAGTGAAAACACACTCAGGAGATCAGTATCCTTAATTTTGATCAAAAGGGATTCTTATTCACCGAAAGTGGCTACGGTAGGTGTATTGGCTACACTTCACCCCCACTTTACCCTGGTTCGGAATTTAAATAGATGCCAAGGAAGTGGGACTGGAATTACCCACTCACTAACCCTCGACAACCTATTATATTAAATTATAAACATAAAAACAAAAAAAACGAAAAAAATGCCAATAAATTAAACAAAGGGACTGACCTTTATCGTTGGAGTTGTAAAATCAATTAACTAAAGATAGAAAAACTACTAGCGAGATTTGTTCGGTTGGTTGGTCTGCTAGTTAATCTATTGAAGTGTTGGTTGGTTATATAATGAATAGTTTAATTGAGGAGGAGTAATTATTTAGGTTTGGATTTATTTTCTCAATTAAACTATTCAATATATAACGAACCAACACTTCAATACATTAACTAGCCAACCGCCCAACCGAACAAATCTCGCTAGTAGTTTTTCTATCTTTAGTTAATTGATTTCACAACTCCTACGATAAAGGTTAGTCCCTCTGTTTAATTCCTAACATTTCCTAATTTAAGTCTCGATTAAATGTTTATTTATTACAGTAACTCCTCATTCATTATTTTGGCTTACTAGGGTCCTGTTTCATTTTGTTGCCTCTGCCTTTCTCTAGTGCCCCTGGTATTTTGTGCGAATTTAATTAATTGTATCTGCACCTTGGGGAAATGCTCGGGCAGCTTGATGATAATAATAATGTTTATTCTTTATTTATGGTAGCCATCCCGCACTGTAGAAGTCTAAATACCACGTACATTAGTGTACGCAGAAATGCCTCGACACAAGCTGCGCGTCCCTCCCGTATTCCAAATTCGCCTTTCGCCTCGAATTCCCTCCGCCCCTTTTCGCACCAATGAGATACCAAATTTGAGGCCGGACGCTCAGGAAAATATCGGTCTCGAAGGACACCTGCTAGCCGACGAAGGTCCGAGTTTGCGCTCCGTCGTAAACCACGACGTGGAGCAAGGATAGCTCGAAGGTGTAAAAGATTTACTCTGTCTGGCAGCAGATGAAAAGGTCTTTATGAGAATTCGGTGCTCTCTCCCGAATTTTGCTCGTGAGGGAAATAAAAGGGAAAATTTTCCCTGGAGTCAGGCAGAAGACCTTGGACCTACGTTCAATGTGAAGAGCTAATCCCACAAAGGAAACATTCGCCCGTTGTAAGAAAGAAACTTCGGAGAATTTGTGTGTTGCCGTCACGGTACTTGTAGGAGCGAAACTTCTCTCAGACCCCCTCCTTTAGAATCAGAGGTTACACAGGACCTCCCTCTGCGGATTACCCTAGACGTAGCTAGGTAATTGGTTTTAGCTACTCACTCCAGGAGCCGAATAATCAGACAGTCACTTCGAGGAAGAAGTAGTCCGATTTGAGCCACAGTTTGGTTCGCCTTCGTGATCCGGCATAGGATCATTATATCACCGGTCAAGGATTACTTTCTCATTCGGTAACCTCGGACGGCCGGAGTAAGTGCGATCATCGTCGCCAGAAGAAGATCTTTACCGTTATTCTCAAAAATACTTACGAACTCAAAGGTATTGTTAAAGTGAATTATCCGTTCCTCTAACTTCACCAGTTTATTCGTTAACTAGAATTCCCATCCTGAGCCCATAACCTCGAGTATTAGAAGTGATTAACTCAGTGCTTAATTCAATAATATTATTCCATTCATTCTGCCAGGTGCCATTAAGACGCAAGCATCCTAGTGAGTAATTTTCAAGTATAATCCCCACGACATTATGTAGACTTACTTATTCAGTGCAAAGATTAATTCTATTTATACCTATATACGCTGTTACATATTTCTAATTCATGTACATTAAAGATTATTTTTGTTTCTGTGTGTTTAACTATTTTTGACGATCCTTTGGCAATTAATAAGCAATCCACTCGGCTTAAATCTCAATATTACATAAGTCCACCCATGACTGGCTTTTACTGAGTGAGGACACACTTAGGGGATCATTATCTTAATTTTGATCAAAAGGGAAGCACCTGGGTTATTCTTATTCACCGGAAGTGGCTACGGTAGGTGTATTGGATGCACTTCACCTCCACTTCACCTTGGTGCAGTAATAAAATATATGTTCAGGAAGTGGGACTTGGATTACCCACTCACTAAACCTCGACACGCACCCTTGCGACCCTCATTTAGGAACCACTGCGCTCCCGGGACAAGCGTGGTTGCTACCACTTGTCCCTTTTACTTTGGAGGAGTTGGTGCACACCACCTTCTGGACTCACTTATTTGGGAGGAGGGCGGAGAGAAGCTTGACGTCCTCCATTTTATTTGACACTCGTTAGTGTTGATCGAAGTTTCCTGCCGAGGGGGGAAGGATCACCCTCCGACCCCGGAACATGCTTCTCTATCCTTGTTTTTTAATTGTTGGGTTGTTTTTTTTCCATTTGTTGTCTTGGGTTTTGTTTTTCGGTTCATATTTCTGACATTTTTTAATTTTAATGTAGCCTAAAATTAGGCTTGTAATTATTTGCGGCTACTTATGCCCTTATTAGGGGGACGGGGCACCAAATGGGTGCTACAACAAAAATAAAAATCTAGTAGCTCTGAAAATAAATCCACACATTTATTGCAAAATGATAAATACGTCCGCGAATGAGCGACGCACGAATAACTTTTAAGCTCCTTTTAGAACCTTTAAAAAAGGCAACAGTGGCCTTCATACATCCAAATATGGCATTTCATCGGAATTTCACTTTGATTTATTCCTTGAAAGAAACTGAACAAAATTCCTAAAACAAAAAGGGAACTCATCTATTTGTGCATAAAATATTACTAATGTTGCAGTATAAAAATTGGCATAAAAAAATATGAGATTCAACGAATAAAGATGCGATATTATTTGCATATTTAAATATAAATCCGAAAAACAAAAGCGTAATGCCCCAATGCCGATCTCGTTCGTCCATATTTTAGTATCCTATCGGAAATATACCCTTTTTTTATTTGTTATGGGGAAATTTTACTTATTCTCATATTGTTTCTGGAACAAATGATTTTTTTATTATTTCTACCTGGTTTTAGTGTCTACTCCTCTTTTCAATTTAAAGCTGCTGAACTTTACGAGTTTTTTTTACCTGATGAGCGCCATCTTGGAAGACATATGTAACGGAGCTCAAATTATAATAAATTAAGGTGATACCTGCAAGAAAGCCAATATGATGCGGAGATGAAGATGTTAGAAACTTAAAAAAATAATGTATCCAAAATGTATCCTCTAAAAGAGCCACAAGAGGCAAGACGAAGATACGATGTTGAGGAGAGGTATAAAGAGTTGCAATGATTAGAAATAAAGAAACTTGGATTGATTTCCATTAGGAATACTTCGATCGCAGATCTTACAATAGCCCCAGACGTGTGTCCTACCTACCAGTTTCCTTTCCTTAGCGTGTATCCTTCAAGGATATTGTATCCCACGCCATGGTTGTATCTAACGAAAGCAGAAAAGAAAATTAAGACTAGGAAAAAATGAAAAATATATTTTGAATATTGTAAGTAAATACCTTCAAATGTTTGTTAGCATTTCAAAGAATAAGTCAGATCTCTTCCCCTTTAAAATTCTCCAACAGAGTTTATCCAAATGACCTTGCAAGTGATGGCTTGGCACTCCTCGTTTTTTCATCATTACTTTATCTTTTTTTCTAGCCAAACTTTAAATTTGTTGCGTATGAGCTGAAGTATTTAGATCAATAAAATTGATTTGATGGTTTGCAGTTTGATGTACATACCACAGTTGGGATAGTCTAAGATATGCAGGTCATTCATCAGTGTATCCATGTTCCACGCGCTACTTCCCTTGTAATGATGGGTAACATAGTCGCTGCATTTCTCTTTAGTCCGTAGAAATAGCACACATCATTGCCTTGACATAAACCAACGACCCAAGGACTACCAATTCGCTACCATGATTTCGATTATTGATGGCATTTTCAGAATCTAGTGTAGTTGATGCCTTGTCTCTTTACAAAATCTGACCCATATTGTATTTGTGCAGACCGGCGAATCTTGCTTCGTCGATTTGAACCCGAGTGTATTCCCTTCGAACCATTTGGCCTCTACGATTAAGGAAAAACCTATAGAACAAACCTCACGACAATAATTGAAGCAATCAACGATGACCTCCATGGTAGTGATCACTTTCCCATTCAAATATCATTTTCAGGGCAACTGCCGCCTGAGAGCCAGCTCGGTGGTGCTTGGCGAGGGCGCAGTGGCCTGCATTTAAGGAAATGACTGAATTCTCTATCTCAGTCAAAGAGTTTAGGTCGGTAGATGAGGCCGTTGAGTTCTTCTCCGGTAAGCTCATCGCCGCGGGCCTGACTACTATTCCCAGAACGTCTGGCCGTTTTGCACGTCGACCACTCCCGTGGTGGACAGACGAGTGTGAGACAGCCCTCAAACAGAAGCGTTATACCTACATGCTCTATAAGCGCTGCCCGAACGATTTCACTATCGCTGAATTTCGTCGGGCTAGGGCTAGGTTCCGGTATATTTCGAAGCACGCCCGCCGCTCTTCTTGGCTGGCATACCCGTCTTAACTTAACATGAAGACTCCTCTAGCAGAGGTGTGGAAGCGAGTCAAAAAGATTCGGGGCAAGTTCTCACATGAGCCCCCTCCCGTTCTCCAGGAGAATGGGACCGCAATCTCGGACCCCGCGTCCGTGGCGGAATCCTTCGCGACCGCTTTCTCCCTATTCTCTAGCCGGGATGCTGCTCCGCCAGCATTCAATGCACGTTGTGATGTTGTAGAAGGCCGCCGACTGGACTTTACCGCCAGAGGCGGAGAACCGTTCAACGACAGGTTTACTGTGAGTGAATTGCGTTCCGCTTTTGCTTTATGCGCGGACACCGCACATGGTCCGGACGGTGTCCCGTACACCATGCTTCGACACTTGGGTGAGCGAGGCATTGCATTTGTGTTAGATTTATTCAACAGGATCTGGCTGGATGGTCTCCTCCCAGATTCCTGGCGAATCGCTACTGTGTTCGCCTTTCGCAAACCGGGGAGAGATCACTACTCCGGCCGGTTTCCGCCCAATCTCTCTAACCTCTTGCGTATGCAAGTTGATGGAGACATTGGTAAATGTTAAATTAGCCTTTTTCCTGGACAGCGGAGGCCATCTGTCTACTGTACAGTGCGGCTTCCGCAAGTTCCAATCCACGTCGGATGCTCTGCTCCGACTGGAAAATGCCGTCTGCGAGGCATTCGTTCGTAGACAGCACTACGCCACGGGGTTTTTCGATCTGGAGAAGGCCTATGATACCGCATGGCGATACTGTATCATGGATACTCTCCACACGATAGGGGCGAGGGGACGCCTCCCAATCTTTAGATCTGAATTTTTGCGAGATCGTCGATTCCGCGTAGGGGTGGGGGAACCCCTCTCCGGCCCAATGGAGCACGAAGAGGGTGTCCCGCAGGGGAGTGTCCTCAGTGTCACACTCTTTGCCCTGAGCATCAACGGCACCACCTTGGTGCTGCCGGAAGATGTTCTCGCTACGTTCTACGTGGACGACCTTTCGATCTCTTTTGGCGCGGCCCAGATGCCAACTCTTGAGCGTCGACTCCAGCAGGCATTGAACCGCGTCTCTCGCTATGGCGAAGCGCACAGGTTTCGGTTTTATTTTGCCAAGACTAAGGCGGTGCACTTCTGCCGCCATCTACGGCTCCAGCCTGACCCAGATTTATTTCTTAATGTGGTGCGCCTGGAAGTGGTTGAATCGCATTTGACCGACGCCTCACCTGGGAGGCTCATATTCGTAGCCTTAGAGTCTCTTGTACCCGCGCCATGGATATTCTCCGTTCCGTGACGTTCAGCGCTTGGGGTATCGATAGGGCTACTGCCTAACTTTTTTATCGATCCTTTGATCGTTCGAAGCTCGACTACAGATGCGAATTTTATGCATCCGCAGCCAAGCGTTTATTGCGGAAGGTGGACTCGATCCACCACACCGGCCTTCGCCTGGTGACCGGTGCCTTCCGCACTTCCCCATTGATAGCCTACTAGTCGATGCTGGGGGATGCCACTCTCACTGCGCCGTGCACAGTGCCTCACTCGCCTGCACGCGCAAGCCCGGCGCCTCCCTCAGTCGCCAACAGCTCTCACTGCATCCGCAGCTGATTTCGACGGTGCCTATGATGCCGAGAGACGCCAGTCATACCCTAAGCCCTTTTGGTTTAGGGCAAGGAAACTCCTTCAAGAGCTAGATATAACTCTCGGGCCGGTGGCGGCCCTGGTTCTTCCCAGGAGGCCACCCTGGAGGGTACCACATTTGGCTATTTGTCGCCACGCCTCTGCTCCTAAAGCTTGTACAGCACCGGGAGTATTGCGTTCGACTTTTTTGGAGCACGCACCGTGTCACACCGGAACCGTGCCAGTGTATACGGATGCCTCTAAGTCTGAAGAGGGGGTCGGCTTCCACGCCGTATCCCCTCTGTTTGATGTCAGCGGGTCTTTGCCAGGCGCTGCATCCGTTTTCACGGCCGAGCTGGTGGAATACATCACTCGGTACGGGAGATTACGCGACGTGCCGGGTTTGGAGACCGGATTGTTATCTATAGCGACTCACAAAGCGCCCTGAGTGCTCTCAGTGCATTGGAATCTCCGCATCCCCTGGCTCGCGATATCCGTGACCCCACGGTTTTGGTCAACCTGGCAGATGTCAAGATTATCTTCTGCTGGGTTCCTCCTGGATATGAGGGAATTCCGGGGAATGAGCGCACCGATGAGGGCGTCAAAGAGTCCGCGAGGACTCTGCGACCAGAGAAGCGTTTCGCTCTTCCTCACACCGACTACATGACAGGAATACTGGCAGCTCTTCGGGCTGCTTGGCAAAGAAGATGGGAGACGGTCGAAGGGAACTTAAAGTTGCGTGACATTGCGCCGCTACTGTACCCATGGACCTACCTCCCAATGCCGCGAAGGCTTCAGGTTTCTTTCTGTCGTCTCCGAAATGGGCACACTCGCGCGACGCACCGCCATTTGATGGACCGCTCGCCAGCGCCCTACTCTGAAGACTGCGTTGTCCCCCAGACTGTTCGGCACATTCTTGTTGAATGTCCCAGTCTGGGCGATCTTCGGGCACGTTGTCTGTCCCGGTACCTTCATGGGCTGGGTCGCTATCGCCTGTCCCTTGTACTCGGGACGAGTGTGTGCTCATTGACTGGTGGACTGGTAGACTTTTGGGGGGAGGCCGGCCTTCTCCCTTTTATTTAACTAGGATTTGTTTTTTTGTTTTTTTCATTGTTTTTTTTTGTAGGTCGCACGCTCCTGCGCCGGGGGGGAGGTAGACCTCCCCCCGACGCCAGAACTTGCTTCCTATTTGTTGTAATCCTCCCTTTTTATCGTTGTTTTGTTTGTTGCCCAAGTGGGCAGTCGCCAGATAGCCTCCTAAAAAAAATAAAAAATTGAATCAATCAATCAAACTATCAAATGATAATCAGGATATTTTTCGGAACAGGTTCGGCAGCAATGTAGGCGTTCGAAGCTATCTTAACCTTAGTCTAACCTTAACCTCATTATAACCTGTTCCGAAAAAGACCCGATAATCCTACATATATACCTTTTGACCTGTATTAATTTACTACTCCATAAACCACAAAAAAATATGAGTTCAGCCATTGAAAAAAGGCTCAGGTTGGAATGGAATTTTCAATTTAAATCATTATACAACAAGAAATTATTACCTCTTTTCACGGGTCTGACTGCTTGACGACCCTTTCTCCTGCATATCCATACTTGCCAATAATTTTTTGATTCTTTAGCAGTAAGTACGACATGTCCATCACATTTTTAACATATATTCAAATCTTTTAGTAATCCTCTTCACTTATAAAGCTAGTCACAGCACTTTCACTTGAAACAATGTTATCGAAAAATCTGGAAAATAAATGTTTATTCACCAATTTTTTTATAGAATATTAAATAGCACGGTCAAACACTTCAAAAGTCAATGTCAAAGTGAGTAAACGTTTAAAGCATAATAAAATTGCAAATTTTAATATTTTATTTCAGTGAAACAAGAGCATTTGGGTTGAAAGATAATTTTTAAACCAGATTTTAAAAATTCTAAAGTTTTTTTTAGCAAAAGTGACAAATCTAATTTTTCATATTTACCCTAATACAAATATATGCAAAGGTAGGACATAAAAAATGGTAGGACACAGAATTCAAACCTCACGCGAAGCCTCTGCAGTTATCTTACGAAGAGAAAAGCAAGAATTTCTATAAATTGTTTCACCGGCGAAGCCTTCATCTTAAATGCAGGGGTCCCTCAGAACCGGGGGCCTCAGCCTCACACTCTACAGGGTGTATACAAGAGAGCACTCCCAGGCCAAGGATGACTGCACAATGTATATCCAAATGGCAGCCCCGTAAGGGGGGCGGCGATTTGCCTTCCTGGCCGCCGTGCTGACGGGACCCAGCTTAGCCTCTTCATCTTTCAGACAGCCTGTGTTTTTACTCTACTTCCTCACTTTCCCTATAAACTCTCTCAGACTCTCTCTGGTCGGCCTCTAATTTCACGGGGTAGAGGCCGACAAGCTTCTTCTCACCAATCCATTAATCCCGGATGGGGGCTGAGGGGGGGGAACAATGACCCTTCACCCCTGTGCTTCGGTTTGCGGTGGTGGGCTTTCAACAACCTGCTTCATCCCCACCCACACCTTCCTTACGTACCCCTTTCTCTCTCCTTTCAGTCTCTGTCGATTTTACGCCCAGCTTAAGGTTGAACCGCCATGCCGAAGGGAGGAGTGGCCTCCAATCGCGGCAGCTGGTTCAACCGGCCCTATGTTCACTTCTTGCAGAGCGGGCTACTGCGTGGGGTGATTAGCGTTTGCATACCGTATAACGAATAGGGTGCCCATGCCCGATGATGAGAATCTAAAAATTCAAACTCTTAAGGGGAGGAGGGAAGACAGGGTCCGACAGTCTCTTCCCTCCAAAGAACTGCGGGCTCGAATTTTGAGCTTAGAGGGGTCACCGTACGTGCCCCGGAGGGTACTCCTCCTCCAGGTGGTGCCCTTTCTCCATCTCGGAAAAGGATCTGAGGCCGGTCCATCTGGCCTGGGGGCTCCTGCCGGCAGAGGAGAGAAGTAGGTTCATTCCCCACCCTCCTCTCCTAAAAGATAGAAAAAAAAGACTAGGGGTTCCAATCCATCCGCGGGGACAGATGGGTCTGCTGCCGTTTCGGAAGGCGACCAGGCCAAGAGCGGCACGTCCGGCCCCGTTGCTTCCCCAGGTGTGGAGTCCCAGACGAAGGCCAAAACAGCGCAGAGCGGAGCCTCGATTACCTCGCGGGGCCCTTCATTCGGAAGCTACTTGGCGTCTTTGAGCCCGCTGGCTTCAAACACTCCTTCGTCATACGGTCCACTAATGGCAATGTGTTGGATAAGGTCAACACGATCCATCAGAGGAGAGCCTTAGCTATCGTGATTGGTAGAGAGCTGAATGTGGCCCGTTTCTTGGGCGGTAGCCTTCTGGCGACTGCGTCGAATCCCTCCAGGGCGGTCATGATTAGTGCCCTTCGAACAGTGAATGACATGTCAGTGATTGTGACGCCGCACTCTATCATGAACTTCGTGAAAGGAGTGGTTTATGCGAGGGAAATCGTGGACTAGTCTATTTATAACATCACTTTAGAGCTGGCCGAACATGGGGCGGTCAAGGTCGAACGCGTGATGAGAAAACAAAGAGGGGCCTCGAGACGCACCATACATTCTTCTTCACGTTCAACTGTGATAAGCTCCCTGATCTGGTGCGTGCCGGTTGGTATCAGTACCGCGTGAAGCCATTCGTGCAACTGCAGCGGAGGTGCTATTAGTCTCACCGCTTCGACCATACTAATCGTTCCTGTCGACGTGCAAAATCGGGGTTAGCCGAAGTATTTGTAAATTGCTCCAAGGCCGCATACGATAAGTCCAAATCGTGTGTGGCCATGTGTGTCAATTGCGGAGATCCGCACCCCGCTTCTTCAAATCAATGTGGTGCGTATCTCCTTGAGAATGAAATACTGGCCGTTCAGGGCAGTTCTGGCGCTGCCTGGGACGTTCTATGCCTTAATGTTGAGAAAGACTTCCTCCGTTCCTAGTCCATCCAGGCCTAAGAACACGGTCGTTTTCGCGCCCATTTGGAACCCTTTTGAGGGTTCTACCGACCCCGGGCGCTCCTCTGGTAGAATTGGTGGAAAAAAGGGTTCACACCCAGCTCCAGCTAAAACCAGGGCTTCCCTCCTTTCCCCCAGCGTGACCGTTACGCGTAAGGCGAAACGGCTGCGCTCCTCCATCGAGTCGTTAGACTCACAGTAGGCAATACCAATGAAGAGGGTCATGAGGCCATCTTCCGGGGTGCATAAAGCTGCTCCCCGAAAGGAGGACAGCAATAAAGGAGCTACGGGTCCTTAGACCACACCCAGTGGTAAGCTGAGTAGCTTAGATACGGTGTAACCTCGAGAAGATGGCCCTCCCGCCTCCGAACCCGTGCCGTTCACCTTAGGTTTCGAGGTGGAGGAAGGAAAAGACTCGCATAGCGAGCCCAACCTCCCCCTATAAGTCATCGATGGCAACAGCGATTTCAGCGCATTCTCCGGCTAACAGTACCCAGAGTTCTGCTACCAGGAAGCGTATGACCGTTCCTGTAAGGGTCGTCTCTTTAAAGGAAGGCTCCGCATCTCATTCAAGCTAGGCCTAAAGGGCATACTCCTTAAATGGAATTGCCGCGGACTCCGGGCCAACTGGGAGGAGTTGCGTAGTCTCATCTCCTCTCGTTCTCCCTTAGCTATCTCTTTGAAGGAGACCATGACTGGCGCGTGCCCCCTTTCCACCCTCCCGGGGTATAAGGGTTTTGCGACCCTACCACCATGTGATAGGGACCGGGCGGGAAGATGCGCGATTTACACCCGCCATGCTCTCCCCGGTCTTCTATTCGCTTTAGATACCTCTTCTCAGGCCGTAGCTGTCCAGCTGCACCTAGAGAGGAAGTATACTGTTATTTCCACGTACATTCCACCGTCAGCCGTCATATACGCGGGGGACTTCCACCGCGTTAGACACCCCATCTGGGGAGACTACTCGATTATTCCAACGGTCAAGTCCTTGCCGACCTGATCGACGAGCTGGAGATAGGTGTCCTAAATGTGGATGAGTTTACGCATTTTTGCCCGAGAACCGCTTCATTTTCCTGACTCGATATATCTTTGTGCTCTCCGGATGCACAGCTTGATTTTGAGTGGGGGTTGGTCGATGAACTCCATGGCAGTGATCACTTTCCCATTCAAATATCATTTAATGAGCTGCTGCTGCCCGAGAACATGCTCCGGTGGTTATTTCCGCGGGCGCGATGGTCCGTATTTCAGGAAATGACTCATTTCTCTGTCTCAGTCGAGGACTTCAGGTTGGTAGATGAGGCTGTTGAGTTCTTCAGCAACGTCATCGCCGTGGGCCTAACTACTATTCCAAGAACATCTGGCCGTTTTGCATGGCGACCGCTCCCGTGGCGGTCAGGTGAGTGTGAGACGGCCCTCAACCAGAAACATTATGCTTACATGCGCTATAAGTGCCGCCCGAACGATTTCACTGTGGGTGAATTTTGTCGAGCTAGAGCTAGGTTCCTGAAGATTTTGAAACACGCCCGCCGCTCTTCTTGGCGGGCATACGTGTCTTCACTTAACGGGAAGACCCCTCTAGCAAAGGTGTGTAATCGAGTCAAAAAGAATCGGGTTTTGTTCACGCAAGACCCCCCTCACGTTCTCCAGGAGAATGGGATCGCAATCTCGGACCCCTCATCCGTGACGCAATCCTTCGCGACCGCTTTCTCCGCATTCTCTAACCGGGAAGCTTCTCCGCCAGCATTCACTGCGTGTCGTGATGTGACGGAAGGCCGCCGGCTGGACTTTACCTCCAGAGGCGGAGAACCCTTCAACGACAGGTTAACTCTGAGTGAGTTGCTTTCGGCTCATGCTTCGTACGCGGACACCACCCTTGGTCCGGACGATGTCCCGTAGGCCATGCTTCGACACCTGGGTGAGCGAGGAATTTCATTTCTGTTCGATTTGTTCAACAGGATCTGGGTATAGGGTATCCTCCCAGATTCCTGGCGAATCACTACTATGCTCGCTTTTCGCAAACTGGGGAGAAATCACTTTACCCTGGCCGGTTTTCACCCAATCTCTCTAACTTCCTGCGTGTACACGTTGATGAAGAAATTGGTAAACGTTAGATTAGCCTTTTTTTGAGAGCGGAGGTCATCTGTCTTCTGCATAGTGAGGCTTCTACAAGTTTCAATCTATGGCTGAGCCCTCTCCGGCCCAATGGAGCAAGAAGACGGTGTCCCGCAGGAAATTGTTCTCAGTGTCACACTCTTTGCCCTGAGTATCAATGCTGGAGTATCCTGTTAGAACATGTTTTCGCTACGCTCTACGTAGACGAGCTTTTGATCTGTTTTGGCGTGGCCCAGATGCCACCTCTGGAGCGTCGACTTCAACAGGAATTGAACCGTATCTCTCGCTATGCCGAAGCGCACAGGCTTCTGTTTTCTTTTGCTAAGATTAAGGTCGTGCACTTCTGCTGCCTTCCACGGCTCAATCCTGACCCAGACTTGTATCTCAATTGGGTGCACTTAGAGGTGGTGGACTCGCACCGTTTTCTTGGTCTTGTATTCGACCGACGCCTCACTTGAGAGGCTCATATTCGTGGCCTTATGGTCTCTTGTACCCGCGCCATGGATATTCTTCGTTCTGTGACGTTTGATGTATCGGCAGTCGAGTGTGCATTGCGGATGGTAGACTCTATCCACCACACCGGCCTACGCCTAGCGACCAGTGCCTTCCAAACTTCCCCCATTTAGAGCCTACTTGTCGATCTTGGGGAGATGCCACTCGCACTGCGCCGTGCACAGTGCATTATTCGCCTGTACGCACGAGCCCGGTGCCTTGCTCAGTCGCCAACAGTTCTCACTGCATCCGCAGATGCATATGACGCCAAGAGACACAAGTCATACCCTAAGCACTTTTGGTTTATGCCTGGGAAACTCTTTCGAGAGCTAAGTATCGCTCTCTGGCTGGTGGCGCCCCTGGCTGTGCCCAGGACACCACCCTGGAGGGAACCACCTTTGACTATTTTTCGCCACGCCTCTGCTCCCAAAGCTTGTATAGCGCCGGGAGTATTGCGTTCTACCTTTTTCGAGCACACTTTGTGTCACGCTGGAACCGTGCCAGAGTATACAGATGGCTCCAAGTCCCAAGAAGGGGTCGGTTTCCACGCCGTACTACCTCTCTTTTAAGTCAGCGGGGCTCTGTTAGGCGCCGTGTCTGTCTTCACGGCCGAGCTGGTTGCAATACACGGCTCGATACGAGAAATAACGCGACGTGCCCAGTTCATAGACCGGATTGTGATTTATAACTAACTACTCACAAAGCGCCCTGAGTGCTCTCGGTGCATTGGAATCTCCGCATCCCTTGGTTCGCGATATCTGTAACGCCATGGTTTTGGCGAGGCGGGTGGATGTCGAGATTATCTTCTAGACATGCATGAATTGCGGGGAATGAGGGCGCCAAGGTGTCCGTGAGGGCTGTGCGATCAGACCAGCGTTTCGCTCTTCCTCAAACCGAGATTACATGGCAGGAATACGGGAAACTCTCCAGGGTGTTTGGCAAAGAAGATGGGAGACAGTCGAAGGGAACTTAAAGTTGCCTGCCATTGCGCCACGACTGTTCCCATATACCTTACCCCCCCCCCCCCCCATGCCGCGCCGGCCTTAGGTTTCTTTTTGTCGTGTCCGAACTGAACACACTCGACAGGCGCACCGCCATTTGATGGAGCGCCCTCCTGCACCTTATTGTGAAGACTGCGTTGTCCTCAGACTGTTCTGCACATTCTTGTTGAATGTCCCAGTCTGGGCGATCTTCGGGCACCTTACCCCGTAAGGGGCGCGGCGATTTGCCATCCTGGCCGCCGTGCTGACGGGATCCAGCGCCCCGTCCGGCCCCAGCTTAGCCTCTCTTCCTTCCTTCAGATAGCCTGTATTCCTATCCTACCTCGTCGCTTTTCATACAACCTCTCCCACAACTTTCTCTGGTCAGCCTCTAATTTCACAGGGTAGAAGCTGACCTTCTTCTCAGCCAATCGTCCCGGATCGGGGCTGAGGGGAGAGGGGACAATGTCCCCTAACCCATGAGCTCCGGTCTGGGGTGGTTGGCTTTTAACAACCTGCTTCATCCCCACCCATACCTTCCTCACATCCCTTTTCCTCTCGTCTTCAAAATCTATCCGTTTTACGCCGTGTTCAAGGTGGAGCCGCCATGCCGAAGGACTGCCAGGCCACCAGGCGGGAGGGGTGGTCCCAAATGGCGGCGCCTGGCTCTGCCGGGCCTGTAAGCACCTCTTGCAGTGCGGGCTACTGCAAGAGGTGGTGAGCGATTGCGTCCCGTAAAACAAAGAGGGTCACCATGCCCAATGATGAAAAAAAAAAACATCTCCCCTTAATTCCCCCTATAACAACAACGGAGCCGCCCTCGTGCAGCTCCACAGAAAAGATGGAGGTCCCCCCCCCTGTGCTTGCGCAGGGGACCCTCCATACCTCTTTAACCGGAGAGGAGGCTTACTCCTCTCCTACGCCTACGGGTGTAGGGGACTCCCCCTCACCCCCTTCTCTGGAGGTGCTTTCGGGCACCTCCCTATCTCCAGCGGCAGTCCCTCCTATGCTTTCTAAGGGGACTGCCAAGAAAGCCAGCAGGCAGCCCATTGCCGACCGCCCCTCGTACAAGCGGCTCGGTAGGGCAAACCCCCTTAGGGGGGAGAGGGAAGCCAGGCCCCTTCGGTCGCTTCCCTCAAAAGACCTGCTGGCAAAAATATTAAACCTTGCCGGGGTCAAGGCCTGTGCCTCCCCACTAAAGACTTATGACGCTGCCAAGGGGACCTGCGATGTCCTGGGAGGGGATGGCCAACTGGAGGCCCCTCCTGTGATAGACATGGTCCTTGAGGAAAACCAGCCTCAGAAGGTAGGGCCTTCCATGGGGGGGGAATCCGGGCTTGGCGCCAAGCACCGAACCCGAATCCGCCCCTATGCAAGGTCCTCATCAAACGGCTGTGGATTCTCAGGCAGGACAAGGAGGGGAGGGATCTCCTCCGGATGAATCCCCTGCGCCCACCGGGACCTTCTCCATTTCAGAGAAGGACCTGGCTGAGGCCGGTCCATCTGGCCTGGGGGCTTCTACCGGCGGGGGTGAAAAGCGGGTTCATTCCCCGCCCTCCTCTCCTAAAAAGAAGAAAAAGACAAGAAAGACGAAAAAGACTCGGGGCTCCTCTCCATCCGCGGGGGCTGCGGGGACGGATGGGTCTGCTGCCACTTTGGTAGGCGACCAAGCCAAGATCGGCACATCCGGCCCCTCTACCCCCTCGTGTGCGGAGCCCCTGACTAAGACCAAGAGTGCACAGGGCGGAGCCTCGATGACATCGGGGCCCCTCATTCAGAGGTTACCTGGCGTTTTCGAGCCCGCTGGCTTCAAACGCTTCCTCGTTATTCGCTCCACTGATGGCACCATGTTGTCCAAGGGCAACATGATCCATCAGCGGAGAGGATTAGCTAGTGCAATTGGTAGAGAGCCGAAGGTAACCCGTTTCTCGGACGGGAGCCTTCTGGCGAATGCGGCGAATCCCGCCGAGGCGGCCAAGATAAGTGCTCTTCGGACACTTCATGGCACCCCGGTGAGTGTGACGCCGCACTCTACCATGAACTTTGTAAAAGGAGTAGTTTATGCGAGGGAACTCGTTGACTACTCCATAGAAGACATCACCCTAGAGCTGGCCGATCATGGGGCGGTCAAGGTCGAACGTGTGATGAGAAAACAGGGAGGGGCCTCGAGACCCACCCCTACACTCTTCGTCACGTTCGACTGTGACAAGCTCCCTGAGTCGGTGCGTGCCGGTTGGTACCGCTACCGCGTAAAGGCATTCGTGCCACTGCCGCGGCGGTGCTATTACTGTCACCGCTTCGGCCACACGAATCGATCATGTAGACGTGCAAAATCGGGGTCACCCGAAGTCTGTGTAAATTGCTCCAAGGTCGCACACGATAAGTCCAAATCGTGTGTGGCCAAGTGTGTCAATTGCGGAGAGCCGCACCCTGCTTCTTCGAAGCAATGTGGTGCATATCTCCTTGAGAAAGAAATCCTGGCCATTCAGGCCCAGGATCGACTCTCATTCCGCGAGGCTAAGGACTTGGTCCTGGCGCGCCCGGCTCTGCCTGGGACGTCATATGCCTCAATAGTTAGAAAAGCACCCTCTGCTCCTGGCCCATCCAGGCCAACGAGCACGGTTGTTTCCGCGCCCATTCGGAGCCCTTCTGCGGGCTCTACTACACCCGGGCGCTCCCCTGGTAGAGCTGGCGGCAAAAAGGGTTCACACCCAGCCCCGGCTAATACCAGGGCTCCCCCCTCTTCCCCCAGCGTGACCGTTTTCCGTAAGGCGAAACGGCCACGCGCCTCCACAGAGTCGTTAGACTCACAGGAGGCAACACCCATGAAGATGGTCGCTAGGCCATCTTCCGGGGTTCCTAAAGCTGTTCCCCGAAAGGAGGACAGCAACAAAGGAGCTTCGGCCCCTTCGCCCACGCCCCGAGGTGGAGCGAGTGGCTCAGAGACGGTGGTTCCTCGAAAAGAGGGCCCCCCGCCTCCCAAGCCGCAACGCCCGCCTAAGGTTTCGAGGCGGAGGGAGGAAAAGACTCGCATGGCGAGCCCAACCTCCCCCAATAAGTCCTCGAAGGCGACAGCGCCTTCAGCGCTTTGTCCGGCCAACAGCGCCCGGGGTTCTGCCCCCGGGAAGCGTACGGCCATTCCCGTGAGGGTCTTCAATTCGAGGAGGGCCCCCGCGTCTCCTCCGAGCTAGGCCTGGAGGGCATATTCCTTCAATGGAATTGCCGTGGACTCCGGGCCAACTGGGAGGAGCTGCGGAGGCTCGTCTCGTCCCGTTCCCCGTTAGCTATTTTTTTGCAGGAGACCATGCTAGGCGCGTGCCCGCTGCCTGCCCTCCCGGGGTATAAGGGTCTTGCGACCCCACCACCGCGGGATGGCCGGGCTGGGGGATGCGCGGTTTACACCCGGCATGATGTCTCCGTTCTTCCTTTCTCTTTAGATACCTCCTTTCAGGCAGTGGCTGTGCAGCTGCACCTGGATAGGAGGTATACTATCATTTCTGCGTACATTCCACCGTCAGCTGACTTCGACGCGGGGGACTTCCGCCGCGTCGTGGCACGGTTGCCGAGGCCCTATCTCTTGCTTGGAGATCTGAACGGCAGGCATCCTCTCTGGGGAGATTACTCCATAAATCCCAGGGGACAAGTCCTTGCCGATCTGATCGAAGAGCTTGAGATGGGTGTCCTAAACGTGGATGAGTTTACGCATCACTGTCCGAGAACCGCTTCATTTTCTTGCCTTGACCTATCTTTGTGCTCTTCAGATGCACAGCCTGATTTTGATTGGGGGGTGGTCGATGACCTCCATGGTAGTGATCACTTTCCCATTCAAATATCATTTTCAGGGCAACTGCCGCCTGAGAGACCACCTCAGTGGTGCTTGGCGCGGGCGCGGTGGCCTGCATTTCAGGAAATGACTGAATTCTCTATCTCAGTCGAGGAGTTTAGGTCGGTAGATGAGGCCGTTGAGTTCTTCTCCGGCAACCTCATCGCCGTAGGCCTGACTACTATTCCTAGGACGTCTGGCCGTTTTGCACGCCGACCACTCCCATGGTGGTCGGCCGAGTGTGAGACGGCCCTCAAACAGAAGCGTTATGCCTACATGCGCTATAAGCGCCGCCCGAACGATTTCACTGTCGCTGAATTTCGTCGGGCTAGGGCTAGGTTCCGGTATATTTCGAAGCACGCCCGCCGCTCTTCTTGGCGGGCATACGTGTCTTCACTTAACGGGAAGACCCCTTTAGCTGAGGTGTGGAAGCGAGTCAAAAGGATTCGGGGCAAGTTCTCGCAGGACCCCCCTCCCGTTCTCCAGGAGAATGGGACCGCAATCTCGGACCCCGCGTCCGTGGCGGAATCCTTAGCGACCGCTTTTTCCGCATTCTCTAGCCGTGATGCTGCTCTGCCAGCATTCAATGCACGTCGTGATGTCGCGGAAGGCCGTCGGCTGGACTTTACCTCCAGAGGCGGAGAACCCTTCAACGACAAGTTTACTGTGAGTGAGTTGCGCTCCGCTCTCGCTTCGTGCGCGGACACCGCCCATGGTCCGGACGATGTCCCGTACGCCATGCTTCGACACCTGGGTGAGCGAGGCATGGCCTTTCTGTTAGATTTGTTCAACAGGATCTGGGTGGAAGGTCTTCTCCCAGACTCCTGGCGAATCGCTACTGTGCTCGCCTTTCGCAAGCCGGGGAGAGATCACTCTACTCCGACCGGTTTCCGCCCAATCTCTCTAACCTCTTGCGTGTGCAAGTTGATGGAGAAATTGGTAAATGTTAGATTAGCCTATTTCCTGGACAGCGGAGGCCATCTGTCTTCTGCACAGTGCGGCTTCCGTAAGTTCCACTCCACGTCGGATGCTCTGCTCCGACTGGAAAGTGCCGTCTGCGAGGCTTTCCTTCGTAGACAGCACTACGCCACGGTGTTTTTTGATCTGGAGAAGGCCTATGATACCGCATGGCGATACGGTATCATGGAGACTCTCCACACGATGGGGGCGAGGGGACGCCTCCCAATTTTTATATCTGAATTTTTGCGAGATCGTCGATTCCGCGTACGGGTGGGGGGAGCTCTCTCCGGCCCAAAGGAGCAGGAAGAGGGTGTCCCGCAGGGAAGTGTCCTCAGTGTCACACTCTTTGCCCTGAGCATCAACGGCATCACCTCGGTGCTGCCGGAAGATGTTCTCGCTACGCTCTACGTGGACGACCTTTCGATCTCTTTTGGCGCGGCCCAGATGCCAACTCTGGAGCGTCGACTCCAACAGGCATTGAACCGCGTCTCTCACTATACCGAAGCGCACAGGTTTCGGTTTTCTTTGGCCAAGACTAAGGTGGTGCACTTCTGCCGCCATCCACGGCTTCACCCCGACCCAGATTTGTTTCTTAATGGGGTGCGCCTGGATGTGGTTGAGTCGCACCGTTTCCTTGGTCTTGTATTCGACCGACGCCTCACCTGGGAAGCTCATATTCGCAGCCTTAGGGTCTCTTGTACCCGCGCCATGGACATTCTCCGTTCCGTGACGTTCAGCGCTTGGGGCGCTGATAGGGCTACCGCCTTACTTTTTTATCGATCCTTTGTTCGCTCGAAGCTCGACTAGGGATGCGAGTTTTATGCATCCGCAGCCGAGCGTTTATTGCGGAAGGTGGATTCGATCCACCACACCGGCCTTCGCCTTGCGACCGGTGCCTTCCGCACTTCCCCCATTGAGAGCCTGTTGGTCGATGCTGGGGAGATGCCACTCGCTCTGCGCCGCGTGCAGTGCATCACTCGCCTGTACGCGCGAGCCCGGCGCCTCCCTCAGTCGCCAACAGCTCTCACTGCATCCGCAGCTGATCTCGATGGTGCCTATGCCGCCGAGAGACGCCAGTCATACCCTAAGCCCTTTGGGTTTAGGGCCAGGAAACTCCTTCGAGAGGTAGATATAGCTCTCGGGCCGGTGGCGCCCCTGGTTCTGCCCAGGACGCCACCCTGGAGGGTACCACATTTGGCTATTTGTCGCCACGCCTCTGCTCCCAAAGCTTGTACTGCGCCGGGAGTATTGCGTTCGACCTTTTTGGAGCACACATCGTGTCACGCTGGTACCGTGCCAGTGTATACGGATGGCTCCAAGTCCCAAGAGGGGGTCGGCTTCCACGCCGTATCCCCTCTGTTTGAAGTCAGCGGGGCTCTACCAGGCGCTGCGTCTGTCTTCACGGCCGAGCTGGTGGCAATACACCACTCGGTACGGGAGATTACGCGACGTGCCCGGTTCGGAGACCGGATTGTGATCTATAGCGACTCACAAAGCGCCCTGAGTGCTCTCGGGGCATTGGAATCTCCGCATCCCCTGGTTCGCGATATCCGTGACGCCACAGTTTTGGCGAGCCGGGCAGATGTCGAGATTATCTTCTGCTGGGTTCCTGGACATGTAGGAATTGCGGGGAATGAGCGCGCCGATGAGGGCGCCAAAGAGTCCGCGAGGACTCTGCGACCGGACCAGCGTTTCGCTCTTCCTCACACCGACTACATGGCAGGAATACGGGCAGCTCTTCGGACTGCTTGGCAAAGAAGATGGGAGACGGTCGAAGGGAACTTAAAGTTGCGTGCCATTGCGCCGCGACTGTTCCCATGGACCTATCCCCCAATGCCGCGGCGGCTTCAGGTTGCTTTCTGTCGTCTCCGAATCGGACACACTCGTGTGACGCATCGCTATCTGATGGAGCGCTCGCCTGTGCCCTATTGCAACGACTGCGTCGTCCCCCAGACTGTTCGGCACATTCTTGTCGAATGTCCCAGTCTGGGTGATCTTCGCGCACGACACCTGTCCCGGTACCGGGATGGGCGGGGTCGCTACCGCCTGTCCCTTGTTCTCGGGATGAGTGCGTGTACTTTGACTGGTGGACTTATTGACTTTTTGGGGGAGGCCGGCCTTCTCCCTTTTATTTAACGCGATTTAATTGTTGTTGTTGTTTTTGTAATTGTTTTGTTATTGCTTTGTTATTGTTATTGTTATTCCTTTTTATTTTTTTCTGTTTAATTTTTTAAAGTAGCTTAAATTAGGCTGTTTGTTTACGGCAACTTATGCCTTAGTCGGCAGTCGCCAGGTAGCCCCTTAATTAAAAAAAAAAAAATAATTCGGGCACCTTACTTGTCCCGGTACTCGGGATGGGTTCCTGCAGTGATTTGTGGTCTTTATTAATTTTGGGAGGAGGCTTGCTTTGTTATCTTGTTGTCGGTTTTTTAGCGCTGTTTTTTGTTACTTACATATTATTTGTTTTCTTGTTCCTCGTTTCTGAATATTGCCTAGTAGTAGGCTGTGTCGTGTACGGCGACTTATGCCCGAAAAGGCAGTCGCCAGTTGGGCTCCCTACAAAAAAAAATCCAATTGGCAAACGATATCTCTCAAATCATTACCAGCGAACGACAGAACCCGAGAGATGTCGCGCAGCGAACTGCTCGGAAATCCAAAATATCAATGATTTCGAAAAAGCCAATAAAATGAACACCAACACGGGCAAGGTCCGCACGATTCCAGTGAACAGATATATGTAAAGTCCACTTAGTCACCGTGAACATCGTATATCCTTACAATGTCGAAAGAAAAGACCTCGGCTTGAAGATCACAAGAACTGATATAGATCACACGCAAATGAAAAATCAGCTATGCAAAGACTGTCCTATCATCCCTGTACAGTTTCTATAATCTGTCTGCAAATAATAAAAGAAAATTATACTTAGAATTAGTACGCCCAATTATTGCCTATCCGATCATTCCATTACACACCTTGGCAAAGACAAAGATCATACAAATGCAAAGGGTCCAAAACAAAGCGACCCGCTTCATTACGCGATCCAGAAGGATAGAAGGAACGCCATCAAGAGTTCTGCATCAAAGATCAAATCTAAAACCTATAAACATCTTTATGGACGAACACGCACAAAAATACGAGAAAACTTTCTGGAAGAAATACTCGGAAAAAATCGAACTTGCGGAAAGAGCGTACCAAACATTGAACTTTAAGCTGCAATTCAAACCAGTAGAGAGAAGGTTTTAAACGAAATAGAACCACTTTACTTCTAAGACTCAACAAGAAAAAAACGTGAAAAACAGTAGAAAAATTAAGAAAAAATGTATAAAAACAAATAAGTATAAAAACTATCTAAGAAGGAAATAAAAAGACATAACAGCACATGAGTGCTCCAATAACCAGAACCATAAGTAAAAATCAAAAATCACAAAGCTCGCAAGTATGAAAACAAAGGCTTGAATGCTAAACTAAAAGAAACCTAGTACAAACTAAAGAAAAATAACCTCAAGGACAAAACAAAAACCCGAGAACAAAGGCTCATATGTTGTAGATAAAATTAATATAACCAACAATCACAACACAATATAAAGCGAAAGCGTTTGCCAGGGAACCTAGCACATATCACCATCATCCTCATTAAAAATCATTTATCCCAATCAAAACCTCTCCTCATTCATATAATCTTTCACTTACACAATCTTTTCTACCTTTTCTATCTCTCTCCCACACTCTCACCTCTTCTTTTATCCTTATCCCAACCTGGATCAATCCCAGAGAGTGTTGAAATTAAGAAATAGAAACTGTTGAAGGCACCCCGTAACCAAAACAGAATACCTGAGACTCTATTGTAAAAGGCGAATAATGCTGAACCTTTTATTCTGTTCCCACGTTACCACAAACTTTTAAATCCTTCCCTTTAACATTCAGAACGAAGACACAAAAACTCGAAAACTTGAGAAAGGAGTTTTTGCGCCACCAACCCCAAATGTGTCGCAAATGTTAATACTCTTCTTAATTCCGAAAGAGAAAAAAATGTGCGACAGAATTATCCCAATGGTTTTGAGAGAGAGTATCAAAGACAATTTTTTACTCTTAAGAACAAAAGACAGACTATAAGATCCCCATAAAGTTTTACCTACACACCTCATTTGCTCTCGCAAGAGAAAGCTAGAGGGTTGTAAAATACACATAAAATTTTACACGCTGGTCTCGTGAGATTTTTTTCTAGCAAAGATGAAGCGTAATGGCAACGAGGCCGCGCCGCTCAGAAGGAGGGTAACAGAGTGAAAAATAGTAGAAGATATAAAGCTGCAGGTATTACAGATACTAGGTGTGGCAGTTTAGACATGGTATTCCTCGTAGAGGGGTCCCATTAACTGTAAAATATGGCAACGAGGCCGCGCCGCTCAGAAGGAGGGTAACAGAGTGAAAAATAGTAGAAGATATAAAGCTGCAGGTATTACAGATACTAGGTGTGGCAGTTTAGACATGGTATTCCTCGTAGAGGGGTCCCATTAACTGCAAAATATCCAAACTCTTTTACCAGTGACCTCAGTAATAAGTTCTCAAAAGTATTAGATTCGCATAAGGCTGTTCGGAAAGTAATCACGTATTTCACCCCAATAATAATTTATATGGCAACCAACTAAGGCATGATGAATGACCAGGCTAGAAATACAGAAAACGAGGTCTAGATATAGCAACATGTTCGCTGCTGCCTATGGCTCCTACACACCACGCCATTTTTCTTGGACACCAACACTGCTCATTCTCACCATGGCCGCACAAAACCACCTCCCAATAAAGGCGACTTTGTGTACGACTAACTGCCGCTGCCACCCCATGCTTGCATATAGACAACGCCGGTTTTCACACGAGACGCCACTTTGAGTGCGGCCATGATGAGAATAACCTATCTTGGTGGCGGGTGTGATGGCGAGGTAAAAATTGGACTTTACCATGTAGTAATGCTACGCAGGGAATAAGAAACATTTAGAGAGTCGTCGTCGTTGGCTCCAGTTCGTGTCCGAACATCTATTTCGTCATCAGTTATCCGGTGCCTGGAAAGGAAACAGAGACGATTGCCAGTCGCTGAGGAATTTTGGGGGGGCGATCGTGGCTGTGCGCTTGACCAGTAACGCGTCCACTGTGGCTCAAAACATGAGACATGCGGTTTCGGCGAAGCTGTTTGCATCTGGCTACAGGGTTCTTGGTCTATCAAGGACCTCCTTTGCCGCGCCTGCTCGCTGGGCACTGCTCTCCTCCGCCGGAGGAGGCTGTTAGTTTCATTCAATCTGAAACTTCATCCACGACCTTACTGCCTTTGGTGACCCTGCGAGGAGTTTGAAACTCCCGACGGCATCCCTATTGAAATCATTGGGACACTCAAACCCTTCCATCACGGCAATGCGCAACCACCTAATATATGAATGTGTACAGGATTCTATAGTATTAAGAATTTATTCCGTTGGCGACATACTTCATTTCATTCAGAATAAATTGATACAAGCAATTATATCCTGAAGGAGTGAAGTCTCCTAAATGCCGGTTGTGATGAAAGAATTTTACAAAGGTCATTGATAACACAGGTCAACAGAATTTTTCTGGCATATAAGGTGAGACCCTTTCTGAGATATATATGGGTCGCTGAGTTCGTAAATGGTATTAGTTTGGGCCAATTGGCTGTAGGTTTAAGATGTGGCTAACTTTTGTTTTCATATCCGCGAATCCGTCGCATCGCCTTGTTGCAGGTATAGAAATATCTCACTAAAACCTCAATTGAGCTATTTGGAGTATTAATTGATCAAAATATTGTTTAATAAATTAAACAAGCAAAATTCGTGATTTAACCTACTTACCAAATTGTCTTATATGCCCAATTCTTTACTGTCTGGAACCTACTTTATTTAGTCCATCTGAAGGAAGCTTCCCTTATGCGACTTCCTTCTGTGAGTTTGCTGGGCGCAATCAGGCATAAGGGTCCAGCAGTAATCGAACATCATGGGGGCGTCCAATAGGCCTTGGTAGTGGTATTGATGCCTTGCTGTAATCGCTCTCTCTCTCTCTCTCTCTCTCTCTCTTCTTCGTTTACGTCACCAAGATTTCCAGGGAATTCTAAATAGCTAAACATACAGTGGATTTTGATGTTCATTTTTGCTCCCAGAGGTTGGAAGTTTTTTTTTAGTATCACTTCAACCAGTTCCTGGTAGTTATCAACATTAGGTTTGTCCAGGAATCATTTCACAACTGAGACAAAGGAAGACCACGCGGCAGCTTCAACCTGTCATTTATGAGACGAAACTTTCATCATTATTCAGCTTTCTAATTTGTGGCCCATCGAAAATTCCTGCTTTCAGTTTCTCATTGCTCAGATCAGGAAATGAGGCTGAAGTAGACATCTTTTTAACGCCTTTACAAATAGCTTCATCAGTCGCAACCTGATATATAGTGGGGGGGGGGGGAGATGAGGTGAAGATTAATCAGCGGTTCTTTCGTGACATTTTTCTTCCCTACGAACAACAAGCTCTGAACGAATGCGACAAGCCTTATTTTCCCAGTGCTAGTCATCGCATATGCTGTCCCATAGACAAAGGAAGCATGAGTACTTGGTGTAACTACTTTACTGTGCCAACAAAAAGTTCACCATTTTTCAAGTCCACAAATATGGCCCAGTTATGTTCATCATAAGAGTTTTTGTATGACCATCTTTACAATTATGTAGTGGTGTTTCAAGTTCAAAGATTGCTGAATAGTCAATTGAGGCACAGGAAAACTTGCTGCCATTATCCAACAAAATGCATTTCAAACTTCGTTTAGAGTTGTCGATAAATCGACGCCCCTCATTCGGATTGTACTAGGGCAGTCCCATTGCTGAAAGAATGTTTTGGAGGTTGTTGCAAAACAACAAATCGTCGTCTTTATTGAAATAGCGAATAAGTTCTTCTCTGCCACGGCAAAATGTTCTTAGCTTCAGTCAAGAACACGGTGTTCACTGAGACGGGAATCCAGGATCTCAACTGCCTCTTTTGACAAAGCTAGATCTCTTAGCAAGTCATTGCGCTGACCTTGGGCGAAAGGCTTCACTTTTCTTGTCTAAAAATCTCTCAAAGACGAATTACTGCAAATGAGTGTGATGTTTAAACAATGATTCTCCTAAAGCATCATATGGAGCAAGGTCAGGCAAGGAAATAAAAAAAATGGAATAGGAACTTCACTACAATGTAGAACTAGCTTTCTTGCAGAGTTTATGTCAGGATAGTGCCACGAATTCATTTTGTGTTGGTTTCATCCGACATGTTCACCATGCAATCGTCGTCATGGTTGGAAACGAAGGGTTTCACAACAATTCTTGCAAACTTTGCGCGGATCCCATGGCTTATCTTGAGCCCTCGGGTTCATACCAAAGTAAGACTGATATTGCTTTTGTAAAATCTCTAAAATAGAAATGATGCTCTTTTGCCATATATTCAGCCCACATGTAGTAACAAACATAAGGGTCGCTGTGGCAAGGAAACACTGTAGAGCTCAACACACAAACAACCCCCTCCGCGGTACTGCCAGCTGCAGATTTTCTGGTAGTGCTGTGCAAAATTTACACTCGATTCGAATCTTTAGAATCCTGGATAAGTTGACCAAAATCCGTAGACTGATGTCTCGGATTCGAATCCCCTATTAGATTTTTATTTTCAATCTTTATTAGTACTTTCAGAGAATTTTATTCAATGTAATTTGTTTGTATTTTTTCTCATTGTATTTAATTTCACAATATCCTAATGTATTTTTAACTAAATCTCTCAAATCTTAAGATTATCCTAGTATTTTGAAAACTTGAGCCAATTCAGTAAAACTAAGCTCATATTCGGATTCAGTAATCCCGTTATACACAAAAAAATGATATTTATATTCCTTGCCTTTAAAAAAATGTTGGCCTGTGTAATGATAAGCTAATGGTTAATTTACCGATAATGGCATTATTTGTTATTGATAAATGGGGCAATTAAACTTTGTTAATAATATCATTATTTATGAATATTGAGGAAAGGGTGTTCTGGAATGACTTAGGAATGATGGATTATGAATTGTGTCGGTTGATAAGGATGTAAATGGACGAATAAATGACAGAATTAGAAAGGGGATAACTGGAGTTTTTTGTGTAAGCTGGGGGGAATTGAAATGGAGGGAATGTGGTAGAGTTCTCTGGAGAAAGAAACGTGTGTGGCGACACATTCTTTCAACACAATAGACTCCTTGGTTAGGCAAAGGATTGAGTTAGAATGTAAGAGTGTGTTTGATCTGTGCCTAATAATCTCTAAAATATGCTGCGGGATGTATGTGATGTGAAAACTGTGAGAGGTATGATTATGGTAATTTCAGATCACATAATTGTACTGTGTAAAGTTAAATTGCCTGTTGCGTGAATGAGAAGGCTTGAGGATGGTGGAAAGGAAGGGCAAATCAGAAGTGAAAGGTTATTGAATCGGATGAAATGGGGAGAGTATGTGTGAGTGTTTGAGACAAGTTACGAGGAAATAAATTCTGGCATAGAAATAGAGAAAATCTGGAACAAATTTAAGGAAGTGGTGGTAGGTAGTGCAAGAATGTTTATGGTGAGCCAGAAGGTGTAAGGAAGCAAGGTTGTGGTGAAGGTGAATGGTGGAATTATGATGTGAGGCGTGTAGTGGAAAGCACAAAGGAGGCATATAGGCAAATGCTTATGAGTGCAGATGAGAATGACTGGATTAGGGGGCTAAACGCATACAAGGAGGTGAAAAGAAGAGTGAAACAAGTTATTAAACAGAGTAGGAAATCAGTGAAGGAAGTGTTTGAAAAGAGATTCATGAAGATCCCATTGGGAACAGGAAACTAGTGTAAGGAAGTGCGAAAAGTGAGGAAACGAGAGAAGAATAGCGAGAATAATTTTAAGTATAATGTGCGTATGGAAGATGATGCGAAGGTAAAATAATCGTCTTTGTGGAGTAAATCAAGTGCAGTGTCGAGGTATATAAGAATCAAACATGCAAAAGGTTGTTAGTGACTTGGTAGGTTTGAAAATGGGTAGGCAATTGAAGTATATGATATAGTCGCTGTGATGGCAAGGAGTGGTGTTATTGTTTTATAGAATGGGTCTTGTGGCTAGGTCGTAAGGCATTTGGAAATGGAGAAGTGCCTGGAGACTGGAATAATGCAGTAATACTGCCGTTATATAAATATAATGGGTGAAAGGTGAATATAAAAACTACATTGGTCTTTTGAGTGTTGTAGATAAAGCGTATGTAAAATTCTGTTTGGGCGTATAAGGAGAATGACTGAGGGATTGATAGGCAATGAAACGAGGGAAGTTTAAAATGGATGGTTAGAGAGAGGTTATATGTAATTTGATATATGTTGATCACCTGGTGTTGATGGTCGAGAGAGCAATTTTTAATTGTTGATTGTAGCTTTTAAAAGGATGTGTGAGAGGAAGGGGTATAAAGGTGAATCCAAAAAAGAGTAAGATATTGGTGTCGTAGAATGACCAGTATATATATATATATATATATATATATATATATATATATATATATATATATATATATATATATATATATTCAGACTTATTTGGCGTTCAAGGTCAATTAAGTGACCTTCGCTCGTCTCTCAGCAGCGGCAGACGAGGGGGAAGCTAGGTTCCCAATCGAGTGCGTGGAAGAATTTATCTACAGAATCGAGTACAATTGGCCGTTAGTATAATAAAGAAGCGTGCAGGACTATGGGGATATGGAAAATAGGGTACCAAAATAATCTCTAATAATTACAATAGGTATACGATATATACAAATGGAAAAGATTGCAAACGGACACTTAATGTTTACAGGGAGCGAATAGATAGGCTCAAACGTGACCCCACAAGTGGCCGCTGTTGAGCCAATATACGAACTTACACTTTACTGGTCAAGAACCCACAATGGAATCGCTGGAGCTTAGCTTGGGGGGTCGAGGCTTGATAAGACGACGCGGGGAATGGGTGATTGAACGAGTAAATCTTAATCGATGGAGTTTAACCTCGAGGAGTGAATTCGAGGGAGTACTTGCGCCAAACGAGGTTAAAACCGAATCCAGGGATAGCCAATTGACTGGGGCTAGATTCCTTTGCTTAGAATTCTTGCCTTCGAGCTCGAGAAGGAGGAAAGGAGCTGAATCGAGAAAACGACGTGTCTCGTGCATAAAGGCGGGCCTATACTGCTTTTCCCCGGCTGTGTCTAGTATTATATATGGGCCGGCCGGAAGCGAAAATGCCTCAGGCCAAGGAGGGACCTCTCATTAACCATACACTCCACCAGGGGATAGGGATAAACTCCAGCGGGGTTCCTTGATATCGCCCAGAGAGGCAGGCAGCGTCTTCTTGCCCCCGCGCGCTTGGAATTCTTGCTCCTGCTTATCAGAGGAAGCGGCTCTATTCTTTCACGATTTCCACGGCTTTGCTCTGCGTTGCTCTACCTGTGCTCGGCCTCATGGCGGTATTAACCTCTATTCCCGACATTTGGTATTGGGAATGAGAATGGGGTGGGGTGACATATCTAGTTTCTAAATGATAACAGTAGAAATTTAGCAGAATGTGACCGCAAGATTTCAAATGGTAGGAAGTTCTCTGAAGCGATTAGATCTATGGTGAATTTGGAATTTGTCAGGAAGCTGCATGAGAGAATGCTGGTACCAAAATTTACATATGAGAGAATGGCTATGGTATGGAAGGAGAGTAAATTATCTTGAGTGAGAGCAGAGAAAAATGAAAACTTGAAAGGGATGCTTGGTGCGCAAAACGACAGGGTGAGGGTTGCTTATGAAGTGAAAGAGGTTGGTAGTGAAACTCAACTAGTATTGATATATAAAGGATAAATATGGAGTGAATAAGATTGGGACTGAAACTGTGGTTTTATTGACATGAAAAGAGAACGAATAGATAATGAACTTGTAAAGGAAATCCAAGGTTTTGCAAAAGTTCTGTTACACTCGTGTTTTTATCTTTCAAAAGGTTTGTGTGGGATAGAAAAAATTCCGTCAACCAAATTTAAAGTTATACTTTTCCAGGACGTATCATTAAAACGAAACCTTTCCCAACTTGTGCAGGAGTGTCGAGATGGAAGTGAAAGGACTAGAGATCTTAGCTCTCCTGCGTGCAGACCACAGCAAGTCCGACATCGCCAAGCGGCTCATCATCAGCCGGATGGCTCTCGACAGAGTGGCAGAGAGGCTCAATAACAGGGAAGACCTCAAAGATCGACCTGGTTCAGGCAGACCTCAAGCTATCAAACGTTTGGCTGTGAGAAAGGCCTTAGAAAGGGCTCCAAAGCTCAAAATGACAGTGCTCGCGAAGAAGAACAGCTCGATGGTCACAGTGTCCTGGGCTGTCAAAGAGGAGGGCAGCAAGAGTTTTACGTGCGTGGTAAAGCGTCTGCTCACCGGCCGTATGCGAGAACAATGTCAGGATTGCTCTCATCGCTGCTCATTTACTTGAAAAGTCATGGCAATCGAATTCTCATTTCTCATGATAAATAAACCTTTACAATCGATCCGGTCATCAACAATCAGAACGAGCGTGTAGTAAGCTCCGGTCACGACGTCTCTGAGGTCCGCTATGTATCCACGGTGAAGCACCCGGCCTTCGTGATGAAGCAAGATGTTGCCACGTCCGACACGGCCAAGATTAGGTAAGCGTGGTTGGGGTCGAAGGACTTTTGGCCGCAACAATCACCCAACTTCAATCCCCTAAACACCAGGGTGTGGGAACATTTCGAGGGCAAGGCTTGCAAGGTCCGCCACAGCAACGTCGATGAGCTAAAGTCCTCCGTCAACTGAGTATGAGCTACCATGAGGAAGGACTTCGTCTGCAACGTGTGCACAGCCTTCAAGTCTCGCCTGGAACGCGTGCTCGCCGCCGAGGACGGCCACATTAATTGATATTGCAATTTATACTCCTATTTAAATGTTATGTTAAAACAATAAAAACGAGTCTAACTGCATCGAATCTATCATTGTGTCCTTTGTTGAGAATGTCATAACCAGTGTAACAGGACTTTTGTAATACCCGGTATACGAGAATGTCAGGTTGTGCGAAGGGTTGGAAGTTAGGTTATAAAAGTTAGGTTGATTATATAGTGAGACCACAAAAATTGTCCCTGTTTTTAATCGCTTATTACTCGAGTCTTTATTACAGATTCACAAATGAAATAAAAAGCATTCGAAAGAGAACATTTTAAAGTTTTATGTACTTTTTTTCTATATCTTCGATGCAAAATGTGTACTTATAAAAAATGACAGATTTATCTATCTCACTCAAGGGTCGTTTGGCGAACATGAATCGTGTTTTCATCGCAGAAGAGATGATCAAACGTGGCTTGGTACTTGCTAGACAACGGTCTTTCAGACAGCAATATGGTCAGCAAAGGACCATAGACTAAAACCTAATTCGCAGGATTTTCGCAAAATGGAAACATCACGGCTCAATCAAGAACATGCATAAAGGCAAGATTGGGCGCAGCAAAGGTGTGTGAACAGCTGAAAATATTGATTCAGACGCAAATAGGCTTGAAACGGACAACAAGAAATGTATGAGACGACGATCAGTTGTGACTGGAATCAAACGGGAGAGATTCGAAAAATAATTAGTTTAGATTTAAAAAGAAGTCATTCAAAAAAGTGTGCTTGCAACAGCTTCGCATACAAGAATACCAGTGTCGTTTGATGTTTTGTAAATACATTGAAAGAATTATTGAACAAAACCATATAAAAAACTACAGGTATAAAATAATATTCAAAATTTAAGTGATTATAGAATGGCTAGGAATGAGTTAAATAAGATTATAAAGAAGGAACAAAAGGGTGTCAGAAATTAAATTAGCTCATGATAGCAACAAAGATCCTAGAAAGTTCTTTAGTTACTATAAAATTAATAACAAGTCTGGCAGAGTTAAAATAGGACCTATCAAATATGAAGGGGTTGTGAGAGAAACTGATGAGGAAATAGTTGAGGTACTAAATGGTCATTTTGCATCAGTATTTACAAAGGAGAAACTAAATAGTCTTATGTATAGTACTCATGGGTCAGGGAAAGAAGTGTTTACTACCATTAGTGTGGATTGGAGGAAGATAAAAGGACTAATAGGTGAGTTAGGTGCTACCAAGTCCTCCGGCCCTGATAATATTCATTCTAGGATACTTAAAGAAGGGGTAGAAAGTATCTCAATAGCTCTGGAGAAGTTGTATATTAGGTCACTCGAATATGGAGAAATACCCGATGATTGGAAGAGAGCGAATGTAGTCCCCATTTTCAAGAAGGGTAGTAAAGAGGATCCAAATAACTTTAGACCGGTTAGCCTAACTCCTGTAGTGTGTAAAATTCTTGAGAAAATAGTTAAAAAGGGATTCGCCAACATCTAGAGAGGGAGGGGTTAATCAGCGATGCTCAGCATGGGTTTAGATCAGGTAGATCAGGTTCGACTAAGTACTAGACTTTCTGGAGTTCGTAACAAATCAAGTAGATAAGGGAGAGAATGTAGATGTAATTTACTTGGATTTTAGTACAGCATTTGATAAGGTACCACATAGGAGACTAGTTCATAAATTAAAAATGATTGGGATATGTGGGGGTGTTTCAAATTGGATAGCTGAGTGGCTGAAAGACTGGAAGCAAAGGATAGTGCTAAATGGTGTAAAGTCAGAGTGGAGGGATGTTATCAGTGGGGTTCCTTAGGGATCAGTTCTGGGTCCATTATTATTTGTCATCTATATAAACGATCTTGGGGAGGCAGTTAATAATAAAGTGTCAATTTTTGCGGATGATACCAAATTAGCAGCTGTAGTTAAAGATATTGATGATAATTTTAAAGTGCAGGGGGATTTCAATAAATTGTTATCTTGGGCACATAAGTGGCAAATGACTTTCAACCTTGATAAGTGCAAAGTTATTAACATGGGAAAAGATAATAGAGAATTTAATTATGAAATGGATGGGCATTGGCTGAGCTCAGTAGAGGATGAGAAAGATCTAGGAGTAGTAATAGATAAGTCATTAAGGTTTTCTAAGCAGTGTATTGAAGCAAGAAATAGGGCAAATAGAGTGCTGGGTTTCATTAAGAGAAATGTCAGTTACAAAAGTAAGGAGGTTATTCTTAAACTCTATAACTCTTATGTTAGGCCACATCTAGAGTACTGTATACAGGCATGGTCCCCACATTTTAGACACGATATTAACCTTCTTGAGTCAGTGCAACGGAGGGCAACAAAGATTATTCCTTCCCTGAGGCACCTTGAATATATAGATAGACTGAGGGTATTAAATATGTTCTCGTTCGAAAGGAGGTGTGTGAGAGGGGATATGATTGAGCTCTTTCAAATTTTTTCTGGGATAGATAAATTGGATGTTAGCAAGTTTTTTGAGTTAGATGATGGAAATCGGACTAGAGTTCACCACTTGAAAATTAAAAAGCAAGGGTGTAAATTGGATTTAAGAAAATATTTTTTCACCAATAGAGTGGTAGACTTCTGGAACAAATTGCCGCGGAGGGTAGTAGGTAGTCCAAATTTAAATGTATTTAAGAGTAGGTTGGATGAGTTTATGGGGAGGGAAGGTTGTGATGGTTCCTAAGTTTTGTATATTAATATTGTTTGTATATATCTATAGCTGCATGATTTAGTTCTTGACAAGCTTTGATTGGTGATACCCTTGTTTCTGGACGCAATCCTCTGGATGTAGTTTTCTTGGGAGTTTGGGTGCCTTAAAAAAGAGGCCGTTTGACTCGGATGACTTATGATGGGCCCTTGTGGCTTTTGTGATCTGTTGTATTATATTGTGGGGGACTTTGATTTTGTCTTCCCCTGGCGATGGTGCTTTTTGGGGGTGGGTTTTGACGGATGCGGATGACCTTTGATAAGCCCTTGTGGCTTTTTTCATCCGTGAAGTTATGTTATGTTATGCTATGTTAAGTGATGAATACCACATCTATCTCAATGGGGTCATCAACAGACAGAATTACCGGTGTTGGTCACAAAACAAGCCGAATATACACGTGGAGAAACCTCTCTATTCACCAAAAGTTAATGTTTGTTGTGGTTTGAGTTGCAGCAAGGCTTATGGTCTTTATTTTTTGAGGACCCAGAGACAAGGAAATCACTTTTAGTAACTTCAGAAAGATATGTAGAAACGCTTGACACTGTTTTTGAATAAGAAAACTGCAGTAACGAATAGTTTCAACGAGAAGGAGCAACAGCCCACACAACTAGATAATCACAGAAATGTTTAACAATTTTTTTTTAACAAAGAATCATTTCTCTCGCTCGCAGTTTCCCTGACCCGCAAGATCTTCGGATCCATCACCTATGGATTTTTTTTCTCTTGGTATTTGTAAAGGACAAAGTATTCAGGCAAAAGTCATTCTCTATCGAATAGTTAAAGCAAGCGGAGGGAGAGAATTTACAGTCCATTGAATGCAGCTTTTTGGAAAATGTAATAAATAACTTCCTTTCCCGTTGTGTGAAATGTGAGAATGTTTAGGGACGTCACTCTGAACACACGTAAAATATAATAAAAACGTTCTCTTTCGCATATTTTTTTTTATTTCATCTGTGAAGCTGTAATGATGACAGTAATAAGCGATTAAAAACCGGGACAATTTTTGTGGGCTCCCTGTGTGAATGAGTGTTTGAGAGAGAAAGAACTGACCGAGGAGAAGATTGATGTTGGGGGGTGGCGGTAGCTAGGGGCTTTATGCCCAGGGATGAACGATGACTGGACGAGATCCATTTGGCCTGGACCAAATGTGCTTGATGTGGCATAAATGGAGGGATGGGGTAGTTTTGTTGGCATTGAAGCGTGCCAATTACCGCAGCTCAAGGGGGAGGGAAGAATTATATAGCTGCTGCCTGAAGAGTGGCATGACCACCGGCCCAGTGCACCTGACGGTCTCGAACTCGTCTGAGATTACCTGGGCTATATTCCTTCTAGTCAATTGTATGTTTACCCTTTTCTCACCTTATGCTTCAGTTTACGTAGGCTAGTCACCGACAAACTTTTTCTCAATTCATCCATGGTTGGGGCCGAGAAAGGGGTGGGGGCTGATTCACCCATCCTTACTTCTAGTTAGGGTGGTCGTTTTTTTTACATGTCAGGATACTTCACACCCCTTATAATTCCCCCCCCCCCCATGTTTCCATCGATTCCTTTACGCACCCGCAAGGGGATGTCAAGAGACACCTTGGGGCTTGGGTCCCCTCCCGACCCCACTGTCACTTTCTGTGGCAGATGCCCTCGTTGGTTTTAGCTGTAAATTCGAAAAAAAACCTATTCCTACCCGCGCCAAGTAGTGTCCTCTATTAGCTACGCGAGTGATGTACCTTCCACAAATTTTCTCTAACCCCTAACTTCACCTCTTCTGTACGGATTTCCAACTACGTTTACCTGCCGATGATCCGGTTGGTTTTGGTATGGCTGAACCTCCCAATGGGGCCGTCCTGTGCCGTCTGAGCAACTAAACTGTAAAGTGCGTGTGGTTCTATGCCCTTCCGGCCCCACCACCCGCATTTTGATTGAATTTAATTTTAAGAAATAGGGTATCTTCTCGTGAGTTGCGCACTCTCCCTGTTCCCTCTCCCGAGTGCCCCAAGTAGTCCCCTCTTTCGACTGCTGGGCTTGGAACCTTTTGCATATTTTCTTCCATCAACCTTACCTCTTTCCTTCAAACCTGTCCTCACAAATATGTGCTGAATATGCCCTCGTTGGTGTTCGCTCCTTTTGAATAAATAAGATTTACAAATAATGAAATAAATAACTTTTAAAACGACTAAAAATAAAGAAAGATTAAGACAAAATAAATCCCCTTTCATTTCATTTTTCGCAATTTTCCTGTTTTCCTCTTCTCTTTCTTTCACGATGAGCCTCTTCGTTAACACTCGAGTCCCTCTCCTTGGACTCACGGAAACTTGGCTTGCCCCTTCTGCTTGCTGTTTAAATCTCGCTACCCCTGATCGTTACGTCCACTCCCATACCTCCCGTAACTCTCGCGATGGTGGAGTTGCTCTCATTCACAGTGCCTCCTTCCCTCTGAATAATCTGCCCTCTCCCCCTCTTCTTTCTTTTGAAGCGCTCATCAATGTCTCTGATTCCACCCCCTCTCTAACTATCTTAGTCCTCTACCGCCCCCCCAGCTCCTCCCTCGAGCTTTTTCTGGATGAATTTAGTAACCTCCTCGCTAGCCTCTCCCCCACTGGTTCGCTGTTAATCCTCGATGATTTCAACCTTCCTGGCCACAATCCTAATTTCAAAGCCTTTTCTGAAATCCTTGATCTCTTCTCCTTCACCCAACACGTTTCTTCTCCTACCCACTCTCACGGTAACATTTTAGACCTTGTAATCTCTGACTGTCTTATTTCCAACCTGACGACTACAAATTTGTCCAATGCTATATCTGATCACTTCCTTATCAACTTCAACTTCTCTATCCCATTCCATATACCTCCCCAGCTTTCTCATAATCCTAAGCCTTTCCGTCGACTTGCCTCCATTGATATTCCCTCCCTATCTAATGATGTGGCCTCCAAACTTCATCCCATTGATGCTTCTGCCTCTCCTGACCAGATTCTCTTTTCTTTGTAGCAACCCCTTCTCACTTGTCCTGATGCCCACTCTCCCCTTGTCACCCCTTCGAACTCCCGTTGTCACCGTGCCTCTTGGTACTCTATGGAATTCCTTCGTGCTAAATTAAAATCTCTTAGTTCCCTTCTCCGTAATCTCGGTCTATCCTTCCACCTATATGCTGATGACACTCAAATTTTCGTTTCTTCATCCCCCATGTCTCTTGCCTACTCTATCACTGACCTCCTGGCTGCCTACTCCTCCATTTCTGACTGGATCTCTTCCAACTTCCTCAGGCTTAATCACTCCAAAACTGAGGTCCTCCTCGTCGGCACCCCTGCTCTTGTCAAAAAATCTAAATCTCTCTTTCCCTTGCTTACTCTGGGCGGTAATACTATCATTTTCTCTGACTGCGTTAGGAATCTGGGTGTTGTTTTTGATGAGCATCTCTCCTTTAATCTATGTTTCCTTCGTAACTTCTCTCGCATTCGCTCTCACTTTGATCGCCAAAGTCTTTAGACTCCTGTTCATGCCTTCATCACCTCACGCCTTGACTACTGTATCTCTCTGCTTGTGAATCTGCCATTCTCCTCTCTCCGCCCCCTTCAACTTGTACAGAACTATGCTGCCCGGCTTCTCCTCCGTCGCCCTCGCTTCTCTCCCTCGAAACCCTTGCTGCATGAACTGCACTGGCTCCCTGCCAGATCCCGTACTCACTTCAAGATAATTTTCTTCACATCTAAGGCCCTAAACAACAAGGCCCCGTCTTACCTCTCTTCTGCCCTCTCGCCACGCCATGTCCCTCGGGCCCTTCGGTCATCACATGCACCTCTTTTGAATATTCCTCGTTCATCCCTCTGTTCAATGGGGGACTGCTCCTTCTCAATCTGCGCCCCTAAGTTGTGGAATGCTCTTCCTGCTGAAATCAGGTCTTCCTTCTCTCTTACCACATTTAAGCGTCTTCTGAAAACGCATCTTTTCAGTATTGCCTTCTTCCCCTCTTGAATTTTCATTGAATTTCCATTCTCATCTCAGCACAACGTGTGCTCTGGGAAGGCCTCAGGCCTTGAAGAGCGCATTACAAAAGACTTATTATTATTATTATTATTAATGAACTCTTCCATCCTTTCTTCCAGCTCGAGTTCGTACTTTCGAGCCCTTGCGCTCTTTGTACGAACTTGTTCGTTGAAATTGATAAAACCTCCATCACACAACCCGGTTATTAGGGTGGTGAGGTTGGCTATCGTATTCTTTATCCCCTCAATTATTCTTTACTCTCTTTGTTCTTTCTCTTGATTCTTATTTATCCTCGCTCATTTTGTCTCTCATGAGATGTCATTTTAGGTCAGAACAGTTGTTTTAGCAATTGTTAGAATGGTCCTATTTTAAGTTCGTATTTTGATTGTTTGCAGATTGTTCTACGAACTGTATTTGCACGTACACTGGTACTTATTTTAAGAATTTATCTCATTATCCTCTCCCTTTCGCTAGCAGAAGATGACCTAGTTAGTTTACATAAATTAACTTTTGTTTCTATATAATAATTATAATGTGGGGGCGCCGCTCTCGGCTTCCCACCGACTTGGACACACATACACACATTTCACTAAGTGATAACGAAAACACTTGCGGTCAAGTTCCTTGCTGTCACCATAACACCGAGAAAGAGTCAAAACTCCTTGTTTGTATTAACAATTATATTGGGAAATATTTCCCCAATATGAGGATAATAAAACTCGTCTGTCAAGGCAAAGAAGAGAGAGAAGCCGAGAAATTCCTTCATCGAAACGCCATACGTTTTCGCATTTCTCGGCAAGGCAGCATAACGCGTCGACGGACGATCCCAACACGTTGCGTTGTTACTACAAAGTTCAACGTACACAAAGACCATTTTTTATATCACCGTGTTGATATTCTCCTTCAGCTAATACAGTGTAAACCAAAGGAAAATGATAAAATCTTATTAATTTAGCTAAATTGCTATTTTGATAATTAAAGGTGTTTACGCAGTGATAATAGGTGTGCAATGGGAGTAATTGTACCAGTGAACTAATTTAAATTATCAATTTTTGTTGTGATGAATCATTCAACCTTTTGAAATGTTACCAATCCTTTCGTAATAACACTGGCCAACTTTTTTTCATCATCAGAGACCTGAGCAAACCTTTCTCGTGGCATTTTTCTAGCTGATTTCAAATCTGACTTTAGCTTTTCTTTAGCAGATCAGGTTTTCAAAATATTCGAAAATGCAATATAACTGCCGTCGCTGATAGAATGTAGCGTTTGACTTTGATTTCTTTGCCGAAACTGGTGATATATGGTTGCATAGCGCCATTGCTAGAAACAAAAATTGCCTTCTGTATATCTCCATGTCCATTGAGAAGTTGAACTGACAAAAAATTATACATTTAACATATAGAAACTCTAAAATTTATAATTCTGTTTAGGCGTAAACATATGATAAAGATAAATAGCCTTGTTTTGTTTATTCCACAAAGATCATAAAGTTAATGGTACTTATATTGCATGTATAAAAATGGTAAACAATGATTGAAGTGCTAATAAGTCAAAACTCGAATTCATAAACGTTGTGCAGGCGATTTGCGTTTGAATCTTTACTCAGGATTTTCACGATACAACATCCAACAATGATCTCCCATCATGCACTCATTCCAAAATCCTTGATGGCGAGTTTCCATGGTTTTGATATCCTGGTGGAAACGTTCACCTTGATAGTTACTTACGGCTCAAATATTTTCTGGAAAAAAATGTCTAGGTGCGAATGCAGGAAATGGATTTTAAGTAACATACGGCATCCCATTTTTTTATAAGATTGGAGAAGGTTTTCCACGCTATTTCTGTATGCAGGTGACTTGTTGATGCCCAGAAAGTTTGCACATAACCACTTGAAGGCTAGATATGCATTAAGTTCAAGAGGAGTGAGGGTCTTCTCGAAGTCAGGGTCTGCTAAAACCTCCCTGATTTGTGGTCTCACAAATATGCCTTCTTTTAGTTTTGCCGCGCTCAGTTGTGGAAATTCTTTGCCCAGATATTGGAATCCCTGAGAAGTGTCCTTAGTCATTGCTTTTACGAAGTTTTTCATTAGACCTAGTTTCAAATGAAAAGGTGGCAGATATATTTTCTGAGGCTCTACCAGAGGGGCAAACTGAACACTGCCTATTCCAGGCTCATATGTAGATCGAAGTGGCCAGTCACGCTTGTCATAATGTTTTGCAGTGGCACAGCTATCCCACAGGCAGAGAAAGCAACAGTACTTCGTGAATCCTCCTTGCATACCCATTAGCATGCCTATGACATTTAGATCACTACAGATGTACCACTGATGGGCTTGGTAGTTTATGGCTTTCAGAAGAATATCCATATTGTCATATGTCTCCTTAAGGTGGACAGAATGGCCAAGAGGAATAGAAGGCTTTACATTGCTATTGTGCAAGAGGACAGCTTTCAGACTTGTCTTAGAATTATCAATAAAGAGACGCCAGTCAGACGCCTCATATGTCTGTAAAAAGGCTTCGAACAATCCATTTATATCATGGCAGTAGCAGAGAGCCTCATTAACTGTGAAGAATGAAGTTAAATCACGATTACGCTTTATAAAGTAACTCATATGCACATTTTCTCGAGTAAAAATTTTTCCTGTAGTCGAGATGCTAGAAGTTCTGCTTTCTTCTTTGACAGGACAGATCCCTCACAAGATCATTAAAATCTTCCTGAGTAAATAACTTTGGCTCAGAGTTAGCATCCTCATATTCAACATCCGCATCTA